>JAOANK020000083.1:330055-344522 GCA_026257165.2 Telfairia occidentalis
GAAACTCCTGCACTTCATTTTATAAAAACCCGGCCAACTCTCATCGCTACGACGCATGTTCGTCAGAAAACCGGTAGTCTTCTTTTCGACATGTTACATAAGGAATGCGAAAACAAGAAACAGTGTGAATCCCCATGGAGTAATTGAACGACGATAAGCTGCAGCTGCAAAATCAGTCGAGTCAGTCAAAAAACTTTATGCAATGGAAAACGTGGGGTTGTTCAATGAAATGTGCTAGACTTTTGTTGGTAAAAACTATCTAGTTCCCTACCAGACTCCGTTTGTTACTCACATGGAGATGGAGATGGCACAACTGATGGATTCGTCGTGGACTTTTTGGGGTTGGAGTTGCTTGTCGATGGTGGTTGAATGTGAGCGTAAATGACATTTGGCAATGGAGGTAATGCCGGGGTTGGAGAGACGGGTGCTGATGGTGGGTTTACTCGATGTTTTGGCGATGGCGATGGCGATGCAGCAGAATGAACAGGAGATATATTGGGTGAAGCAAGCGGGGTTAAATGAGATTGCTTTCCCTCTTTCCTACCAGACTTCCTCTTGTATCTATATTGACAACCAGGCGGCTTTGCCTCGTAACTTCTCTTAGGCGACGCTGCACTTCTTTCAGGGGCAGGCGAACCATATTGCGGTGCACCCTTCTCAATTGCAGGGGCAGGTGAAATTGCAGGCGTTAGAGGGGCATGATGGTGGTGATGATGGTGAGTCGGGGGGCGATGGTAGTTATGGTGCTGGGGTGTAGGAGCGGGAGAAGGTGACCTCACTGGGCCGTTCCCATAACTTCCATTGAGGGAGTGTTTAAGAATGGACGAAAGGCGAACTTGCTTCACTTTTCCAAATTCGGTATTATTCAGGCCAAGGTTGCTAGAATTAGAACCTGAGATCGTCTGAGCTAGCTGCTTCAGCCTTCGCATCGATGGAGTATTTCCGACTTCCAGTAGAACAGATGACTGAACGATCGTAGGGGAAGTCACAGTCGAACCTTCCGCATTCCATAGTTTAATATATAAGATCTGCATTTAGAACAAAACTTATCATAACCGCCAAATATCAAACTCAAGCAGAAAAACATTAAATAATTTTTACAATAAAAGTGCAAAGAGACATTCAAGTATCTAAAGCATAAACTTCATTTAAAACTCAGAAAATAATAAGCTCTAGAAAATACAACTTATCAACTCAGCGTGTCAAAAGATATGAAGCTAAAGAAAGAACAGTAAAAACAATTTTGGTAGCTTGTAAACTAATGAGTGATAAATTAAGCTCTCTGATAGATAAGATAACGATCTTGTAATTAAAATTAGAAAATGAAAACAAAACATTATCAAGCAAACGTAAGTTCATCCAATAAAATAAATGCATGAAAAGAGCAAACGTGTGAGAGAGAGAGAGAGAGAGAGAGAAACCTCATATGGAGCTAGTCGTAATCCCGCCTTCAGTTGGCTGGTTAGTTCACTGAAATGAACTTGAACCTGATGAATGGAGAAGTTCAATGTAAAGTTGAAAAGAATTTGGACTTTCTGCAAAAGAAATGCACTCTGCGGTGGGATTATAGTTATTCCTCCTGGGAATTTCCGTAATTCAAACGAAAAGGCTTCCCCGAACATGGATTTAGTAATGCGGATGAACGACTGATTCGTTACTAGACTTTCAAAGATCGACCTGATTAAACTTAGATAGGTTGACGGGATTTCTGTATCATCAGCATCTGGATCAAGGCCAAACACGACTTTTGTTCGGTTTGATCCAGATAAGGATTCTAGAGATAGTATTACCACCTGGTTTAAAAGAACATCGGATCAAAATACCTAAAGTATATAGAATACACAATCAGTGAGAAAGAAGAAAGAGTAGATACTTTGACAGAAGGTACTGGGAACTCTTCAAAAATGTCGTTTTCAAGCTGCCAGATGTTGTCTTCCAGCAAAGAAACCGGTCTCTCAACATCGAACGTTGCTACTATATCATGACCTGGAAACAAAAATTAACATCAGAGATAATGTATAGAGCCATTTTGATTCTAGTTAAAGAAAATTATGCCACGCTCTCTTCATCAACAATATAAGTTCCTGCTGCCTGCATATATAAATATTTCAAATTTTCAAGATCAAAAGATACTTTTAAGCAACTACCATTTCATTTACAGCGCCTCTAACTATACCCATATAAGTCGGTTTTATGATTCTAAACAATTTAAAAAAGTCCTTTATTTTTTGAACAGACCAATTTTAAGAAGTCATACTATTTTTGCAACGATTATAGTCACAAAAACAATACTGAAGAGGTCAACAAAAACAAGAGTAACTAAATGCAATGCTATAACCTCCCACTCTCAAGTCAAAAAATGGTTGCACTGGCACGCCTTCCGACCTCAAATAACTTGCAATTTGCAACCACCTCGAACTGTGGAATCAAGATCTTACCTCAGCACATGAAGACTTGGAAATATTCATACTCTACTCAGATAAAAACCAAAATTACATTATTTTACACAAATCTGCTGAAATCAACTAAAAAAGTAGTTTATGAACCAGCAACATAATTCAATACTTGAATTTAAATTGACGTGTGCAAGTTAACATGAGGCAGAGATCATTCGGAAAACCAAAACACAGTTCTGAATCGTATATAATAAACAGTTTCGGTGATTTGAAGGAAAAAAAGGGAGGGAAAGATAAGATTTCTACCAAGACCCAAAAGGAGACTACAACAAGGCTCTTGAATTATAGAGAAGTGTTTGGACAAAGAGCTGTAACAAGAGGCTAAGAAGCAAGCCAAATCTGAAACTTCCTTGAACACAAAACACTTTTCTAGATCCTACAATTCATTTCCATCTAAAGGTCCCCAAAAAAACCTCTATGCATGATGCATTATTATAAAAAATCCTTTTAACCCCGTGGCCCTACCAATCTCACCACCTATCCACAGAGAAGGGAAAAATCACAAGCAACTTACAGAGATGGTTCGTAAAATGGATGACCAGTTTTAAATTACGAATATTGCGCTTTAAACTTAATAGAGGTCAACATCAAATTAATCGTGAGCATAATATCCATTGCAACCCAGCTGCAAATGGATGGGGCAGGCAGTTTAGAGAAATTCTTTCACTTCCTTTTTCTAACTCGAATGGTAAGACTTATGAGGCACACTTTTGAAGGGAAGAGGAGACAGCAGCATTTTGCCTTCGATGGAAGGAGTAAATGATTTTATCCAGAGAAAAGAATCCAAGCATTTTCCATGAGTATATAAAATCTAGGAGATGGATAAAATTACTAACATCCAATGAGTCAGGCAAGGTAATGAAATTAGAATAATTCAATGTTTACCCGATATTTGACCGAGGGATGTGATAAAGGTCAATTGATCCAAGTTTTAAATGTTAGATCTTCCTCACTTTACTTAAACCAAAAATCCATGTAACTTGTCACACAAACTCTGATAGATTAATTGAAAATTGAAATATACTTCGCTTGATGATGGAAATATCGGTCCCTCTAAAGCAAAGCAATAGACGAAATAAGTACAATCAGTTGTCATTAACAACATGACTAGGAAAATTGACTTGATTTAAAGTTCACATCCTAAGCTTCAACATCCCCCCCCCAAAAGTCTTTCTCAAAAGAAATACATTTTTTGGTTGAAGCAAGCAATCCAGACCCTCTATATTCTTTTCCAAGTAAAATTTCTTATCAGTGGTGAAGACATGTAACTAAATTAATTATGGAAAGAATCACAAATATAACTGATTCTAGAACAAACCCACTGCAAGCTCCAATGGGCTGCCCCATGTTTAATTTGGAAAGATGAAAATTAAAGCCTCAAAATCAGGGATTTCCGTTACTCAAACAACTACTAATTTTCTCTATTTCTCACTTCCCGTCACCATCTTCTCTCAAAGCAAACCAAACGATTCTACAGGCAAACCTTCGGGAGTCACCGAAAAGTACGCCTAAAAAAACTCATCAAATTCCACATCAAAATTTGCCCAAATCCATCAAATAAACCAATATCAATCGCTCCGATAACCCTCATTTTCCTCAACCTAAGCAGAACCGCACCCAATCAACAAGAATAAGCCACGAAATCGAAAAAACAAACGCAGATTCTCAGAGCAATTCCCAGATCTATTTTGACGCCCACCGACGAACCCCCCAAAACGCAAAAGATTTCAGAATCGATGGAAAATCCCACCTCGAAACGACGAATTAAGACCCAGATCCTTTTGATCTGCGTAATGGAGAAAAGGGGGCAGCCAAAATACAGCGGAAATGAACAAGGCAACCGACAATAGCAAAATGAAGATGCATCTGAAGCCAATGAGCCTCCGAATCCAAACACACCCACAACAGCATCGGCCATCGGCAGCCTGGCCGAACGGCCGGGAGCCGACAGCTGACGGCGGTGGCTGTTCTCCGTCGTTTTTCCCCATCGGGAACAATGCCGGCGAAGTGGGTCAAGGGCCATTCCGGCTCTGCTCCGCTGGGGCTGAGTTGGGTGCGCCCATTATTGCCTGTGGGAGTGAGAAGTGGAAGTGAAATTTGAAAATGGTGTGTAATAATAAGACTGCGATGAATGAAGATGCGTTAATGTCAAAAGAAAAGGGAAAAAATTTCTTCAGAGTAGAAATTGCTTCAAGATTGAAATTTCTACTTTACTCTGTGGGGTTTTATTTATTTTTTATATTGTTTCCTCTTTTTTTGGTGAGTTACTGAAATTCAAGTTGAAGATGAAAAAAAGATTGGGGATTTTATTTTATTCATTTCTTAGGGTTTAGATTGAAAACGAGTAACTTGAGCAGTAAGTGAACTGCAAATGACAACTCCACTCTTTTTGGTGCCTTTTGGATGGTGGACTGCTGACTTGCCACCCATCTCTTTCTCTCTTTTTTCTTAATTTTTTTTTTAAATTCAAATATTGAAAGTTTAGCCGTTCAACATTTATGTTTTTGTCAAATAGATTTGATCCTTCAATTTTTTTGTCTCGATCCCTGAACAACTGACTAACAATTTGAACTTTATACTAAAAATATTTTCTTAGGTTAAATGAAGTATTAGGCACAAAATTAAAAATTTAGTGACCGGTTTAATATTTTTTTTAAGTTTTGAAACCTATTAAATAGAAATTTTGAAGTTTAGAGACTAAATTTAACCAAAATACAAATTTAATTTTCTTTTCTTTTGATCATTATCTCTCTTCATAGGGGAAATTTTATTTTATATAAAATTATTTAATGTTGTTAGACCCTACCTCATTCTTAAATAATGTAGTGGCCGTTTGATAACCTTTTTTAAATTATAAAAAAATTTAAAAATAAAAAAAAACAGTTTTTTGTTTTTCAAAAACTCATTTTTCATTTTAAATGTTAAATTTTTTTCCTTTTTGACATATCTTTCAACAAATTTTTCTCTCCAAAAAAAAATTTATTCAACTCAATTTTTTCTCTCTAAAAATTTTATATAACTTTTATTTATATTTTTCTCTCTAAAACTCCCCTTTAATATAAATTTCATTTTTTTTTCTCTTTTAACATATCATAACTTTTCTCTTTTTACAATTACAAGTTTGATTTTTTTTTTCTCTGTCAAAATTTATCTTTCTCTCGAACATATCTATTTTAAAAATTATTCCCTCACTTTTTTTCTCTCTCACATTTATTTTTATTATGTAACAAATATATCTCTTTCAAAATTTCTCTTTCTAAAGTTTCTCTCATTTTTGCTCTAAAATTTCTCTTTCTAAAGTTTCTAATATTTTTATTATATAACTTTTTTCGCTCTAAAATTTCTCTTTCTAAAGTTTCTCTCATTACAAATATTTTTTATCTTCCTATTCTATCATATATTTTGCTCTCAACTTTATTGTCCTTCTGCAATTTTCTTTTTTTCTTTCATTTTTTCTTTCATTTTTTCATCTAAAATTTATCTTCATTTAACTTTTTTTATGCATTTCTAACTACTTTTTTAAATAACTATAACTAAAATTATACTTATTAATTTTTTTTGAAATCTTTTTTTATCTCTCTAAAATTTCTCTCACTAACTTTTCTATCTAAAAAATTTATCTTTATGTCTTTGGATGTCTATTATTCAAGCGTTCACATATTTTTCTCTTTATCTCTCTAACTTTTACAAAATAGAAAACTAAAAATAGTTATCAAACAAGTTTATTTTTTTTGTTTTTTTAGAAAGAGAAAATCAAAAATAGCTATCAAACATATATCATTAAAAAAAATCAAAAAATCGAAAACTAAATACATAAATAGTTATCAGTCATTGTTAATAATAAATAGGAGTATTATCTACATTAATCCCAATTGAATGTCTACACAATACCTTTTTTTTTTAGTTCAACAACATGTGGGGTGAATATTTGAACCTCGACATTTTGGTTGATAATACATATTTTAACCAATTGAATTATGTTCAATCCGACACAAAATAAAAAATTTGGACATTCAATATATTCAAAATGTTGCATTTATTTTGTAAGATTTGTGTGAATGAAGGAGCATTGTAATTTTATTGGTCTTCATGTTTGAATCATGTTCAAATTATAATTTCTATGTCGATCCGAGTATATTTTAGTAAATAAGACATCTACACCCATCGCGATTCTCCAACACTACAATTGTTGAATTCAACAAAAAGGAAAAAAAGTCATCACCCATATTATTCTTGATTTAATGAGAGCATAATATTACAAATTTACAAGACAATTCTATTATTAATTTTAATAGCGCTATTAAATATATTTTTTTTGTGTGTGAATTACAAATTCTCCATAGTGCATACAAATTAATGTCTCCCTACATTGAATGTGTTATAAAGACGGTCAGAATGCCAAATCGAGCATAGTTTAACTAATTTTAATTTTTCTACCCCAAATGTTGTTGAATTAAAAAAGAAGAAAAAAAAGGACGGTCAACATTTATCAATCCAATCAAATTAAGTTGATTTAATTAGATTATATCTCTGAACTAAAATAAAAATTACATTTTAAACATGATAATCTTCAATTGTACCTAAATAAAACGTTGTATTGTATATAACAATAGTTACTCATTTATATTTATTAAACTTTTTACAGTAAACCCACAATAAAATTTAGAAGCTCTTTTATCAGAAAACTTAATGGGATAAAAAAAAATACATCATTTTATTTTATTTTATTTTTTATAAAAAGAATTCCATCAATTTATAAGGCATTTAAACTAGGCGGTTGGCATGTCCATGACCAGACAACAAAATTAATTTCACTTGTCACCTTAAAATGTTGGAGAGAGAAATATGTTTTTTTGGATTATATACTTTTTTTTTTTTTTCCAAAAGTTAAATTTGAGGGGGAAAAGTTGAAATTTGCTTTCAACTTCTCATTCAAGTTTCTTGCAAAACTTTAAAGGAAAAAAGTATATATGACCTATCTGGTTAAGTATTTGTTTTTTTGTTTTTTTTTTCAACAGCAGGTGGAAGAGGGAGATTCGAACTCATAAACTCTTGGTCAAAAAAATATGCTTTTCACCAGCTATGTTCGGTTTGGTTTTGTTTCTTATTTCTTATTTATGGTCAGTTGTTGGATAAAAATGTTTTTTTTTTTTTGAGTTTTGATACATTGTTATTTGGTTAATTTGTGCACTAATTAAACTTAATTTTGACCAATATTTAGTTTTACTAAAATTAGTAAATTTATGAATATTTTTATATTGTTTTTTTATTTAAATTAGTGGATGAATTAATAAAAATTGAATAGTGGATAAAAATTACAATAATTATTTAAATACAGGTTTAAGTCGATGAAATTTAAATTTGAGGTTTAATTGGATAAAACTTGACAAGTTTAGAGGTCAAAATTGAATTTTTTTTCTCTACAAAAAGAATCACATATTATTTTTTTTAGAAAATTAAAGAAAAATTAAGGACTTTGCCTCTCCTTCCACTCTTAAAAGATTTATTCTCTTAAAAGAAAATAATATGTGGCCCTTACTTAAAGATGTGTTTAGAAATTTAGGATTCAGGATTCCAAATTTTTACGAATTTCAAATGAATTTAGTTGTTTGTTATCACCAGAAATTGCATGATTTGAAATAGTATTTTTACATTAAAAAAAAATTCTAAACTAGAATGGTCAGATTTTGAAAAATTTAGTTAAATTACGTATTTAACATTGTAATGATTTAATTTTAATTAATAAATTGAGATTAAAAGTCTATATTAACAATTTATTTTCTTTTATTTTCCGTTCAAACCATAAAATTTAAATCCGATAAGAATTTAAAATCATTTCTAATTAGGGAATGATGCATGGCATTAACTCCCCACAATTTCAGAGAATGGCGATTCAGAGATATTTGATTTGTTATGGCGACTTCACTTCGCAGAAGAGCTAATTATTAGCCAATCGCCATTCTCAATGCTCTCCATTTGACGTTGATCAAGATCAGGAACCGCCGTCTTCTCAAATCAGCATCAGAATCCTCTCCGTTTTCCCAATAATGTAAGCCGCTTCTCTCACACACTCTTCTCTCGTCTCTCAATCACACCGTTCGAACACTTTGAGGCCATCACGTCCTCCAAATTCTTCCCACATGCTCCCGTAATGGCGGAGATTATGGTTTTCGTTTCCGCGAACAGTTCTTCGTTTGTGTGCCCGTATTTTGTTTGCATCGATTCGCTTATTCTGTATTTACAGCTCCTGGCCAGTGTCTTGATTGGCCAATTTGAAGGACCGAATTTCAAGATTAGATTCTGCGCCTTCTCTGCCGCATAGATTTTATTTGCACAATCGGGTTTTCTTTATGACTTGAATTGTGAAATTTTGTGCAGGTCTATGCTCTGGATTTATGGTGGAGATCAATTCCCAGCCCAACCATTTCGGTTGCTTTCTTGAGGTTTGTGAAATCCCCTTTTGTGTCGAGGTAATCTTCGACGAGTCTTATGTGTCGGAGGCCTTCGTTTACTGGCTCACCAACTATTTGATTAAATGACGGCTTATGTTTGGAAGAGAAATTGCTATATGGTTGTTAATGTCGCAACAGGAATCCATTGAAAGTAGTCAAAGGAGGTTCTTACTCTTAGGCCTTTTCTTTTGCCCTTTCTGAATCCATTGATCTGTGGCATAATAATTGTTTGCCATGGGGTGAACTAGATCATCATCTCCTTCAAGATACAAAACAAAACGAGTGAGATCTAGTTTTGATTGATTATCTACCTCTGACCCTGAATTGTTGTTAGAAACGATGTCTTTAAAACACAACTTGTTTTTCAAACTTTTGAAGTAGTCATGGAACGAGAAGATTCCATTAACAAAGAAAAATGGAAATGAGTTGAATCACTTTGCTGGTGAACCTTACTCCCACTGCAGCATACTGCACTTGAAAATCAGACTGACCATTGCAGAAAATTACACGATCCGATCAAGTAAGATGTAAGAATGACCTCTGATACTATTGCAGCAGTAAGAAAACAGATTGCCCCAGAAGCAGTACATGTGGCGGACCGCCCGATCACGAACTGGAGGCTGCAGGTATTAGCCATCTTCCAATATTTCATCATAGCCTCTTTGAATCTTTTAATTGCTGCTTTTCCACTTCTTTCGTACCTCAGCATTGAGTAGTTTCTGAAATTTCACCATCATCACCAAAAACAAGATCTCACAGATCTTGCCCTTGTAAAAAAGCTTCCATATATAGCCTCCAATAGCTATAATTATCACCCGTAACCTTTTCTACACAAAGATTGTTTCCATTGTTCATCTTCATCGAGTACTAAACTCAAATACAAGACAAAGAACTTGGACACTCTGATACCATGTTATGAAAAACAAGGTGAACAATGTGTGGAAACAAAAAAGGAAATTGTATGAAGGAAACTTCAATTTGATTGTCTTTCAAATATAGAGATTGACAAGTATTTATAGGTAGATAAATCATCTACCACTAACTCACTAACCTTAAAATTCTCTTCACTTCTCCACTAACATTAAAATTCTCGAACTTACATCCATTCTCCCATTACTAACTAAATTTTCAATAATAAAATTAATAAATATTTGCACTAATTCATTTTAACATCCATTGCTGCTTTTCTATTTTCTGTGCACTCTCTTGAAGCTAATTCGTGTTTTAGATTGTACATCATTTCCAGGGAGCTTTTAATAGATGGAACAGTCAAAGCAGAATAACTCAAGATGGCAAGCAAAACCAGCATCAAGATTATAATGGAAATATCTCCAGTACCCAACTCAATACAAATGTTTACTATGAGGGTAACAACAAGAATTTCTGAGTGAGATTGGTAGCCATTGCTAAGAGGGAGACCAAAGAGGCTGCAGCTATGTAGACGCCAATCCATGGCAAGACCTCGCTGAACTCGGCATCGTACGGGTATCCCTCATTACTGCAACCATATACATACCCATCCCTCTCTTCTTAAGCTTCCTTTTTCTGCTCATGTTTCTGAATAATTTGATTCCAGCGTGTGTTCTATTGAAGAAATAGTTTCTATTTTACCCTAAACTCTTATCGATGGAGGCTCTCCATTGTTTGGTTCAAAGCTTGGTTTTGGGGATGGACATTTACATCCTCCTTATGGATGGTCAAAGTGGGGCACATTGAAGAAATATTATAGTCTTTATCACTTCATGACTTTAATAATTGAAGGGGAGTTTGAAGGGGTTTCCTAAAATATTTGTACATATATATTTGTTTTTAATCCCCTTTTCTAAAAAAACATGACATTTTGAAAGTTTGGAGACCAACATGAAATAAATTTAAAAGTTTAGGACTAAAATGAGATTTATTAACATATATTTTTATAAAAATAAAAATTTCAAAAATTAAATGTAAATGTAGATTTTTTTTGAAACTCATCTCACTAATCATTAATTAATTAGTATGCTTTATTTTATATGATAGTCTTTCACTTGCATAAATTTGTTATCAGCCTAGATATTATTAATTAACTATCATACTGAACATTGATTAACCTATGGATCGATAAACTTTAACTACAGTAGTTTTTTTGCGCATGTTATAATTTTTACTGTATTTGCAATTTTTATTGCTAGTATTTTTCTAATTTTTTATGTAAATACTACTGTAGGTTCAACCTCTACTTAATTCACAATTTTTTTTATAGTATTATGATGTTAATCTTCATTGTTTGTGAATTAAATCATTTGACGTTTTGTTTTGTTTTGTTTTTTAAATTAAGCTTGTTTGTGAATTAAAGTTTATGCTTAAAAAAAGAATCCTACTTTCCTCCCCCAAATTACTTAACAATTATTCCTAACATAAATTTTGATTGAATTGTTTTTGTTAATATTGAAGCATTACATAAATGTAAATGTGTAGATTTGAACCTTCAATTTTTTTAGGAGGTTATTAGTGTCTTTAATTGTTAAACTAAGTTTAGGTTGACTAACTAGATTAACTTGATAGGGTCAATTTGAAAGACAATAGACATGATATATTAGCACTTTTTAAAAAAAAGAAATTATAACACTAGAGATGGGGATTCAAACTTATAACTCATAAGGGAAGTATTAGTTCGGTTGTGCTAAGGTTTTTTTAATATTACATCATAAGTAACAACCCTTGGGAAGGTAAAGTTGTCTTAGCCATCGAGCATAAGTTGATTAAAAAAGCACTAAACGTAAGTAGAGATGTTTTAACCACTAAACTATACCCAAACTTGATATCATGCTTAATGTTAGCTATTAGTATTTAATTAATAAAATTAATAGACACGATCAATTCCTACTTTACCAAACATGTTCCATGAACTATACATATCTTTTTCTGTTTATATATGACAATCCGAACATAGCTGATTGGATAAAAGCATTCCCCATCCCTACAATTTTTTGAACTCAAAAAAAAAAAAAACAAAAAAAAAAATCTCTTCTCCCCCTCAAATCCAGCGTAGGTTATTTGTAACTATTTAAACAATACTGTTATGGCGGCTTCACCTTGCAGACGTGCTAGATCTCCAGCTTGTAAGCCAATCGCCACTCATCAATGCTCGCCATTTGATGTCGATCAAGAGCAGGAGGCGTTGCTCTCTCAATGAGTTTCAAAATGCTCCCCGTTTTCCCAAGAATGTAAGTTGCTTCTCTGACACTCTTCCCTCGTATTTCAATCGCACTGTTTGAACACTTTGTCGCTATCACAGCCTCCAAATTCGTCAGACATGCTCCCATAATGGCGGAGATCATGTCTGCCATTTCTGCGAACAATTCTTCATTTGTGTGTCCAAATTTCTTTGTGTATTTTAGTAGCATCGATTCGCTTATTCTGTACATACAATTCGCAGCTAGTATCTTGATTGGCCAATTTGAAGGACTTAGCTTCAAGCATAGATGCATATTCGTTGTCTTCTCGGCCAAGTAGATTTTTTTTGCGCAATCGGAAAGTTGTTCGAGAATTTCCTTTGGATTTTCTTTATGATGTGAAATTTTGTGGAGGTCTATGTCCAGCCATTTATGGTGGAAATCAATTCCTAGCCAAACCATTTCAGCTGCTTTCTTGAGGTTTATGAAATCCTCTTTCGTGTCGAGGTGATCTTCGACGAGTCTTATGTAGCAGAGACCTTCGTATACTGCGCTCACCAACTGCTTGATTAAACAACGGCTTATGTTAGGAAGAGAAATTGCTATGGTTGTTAATGTCACCACAGGAAGCGCCCAGCAATTTTGGGGCTCTTTGGAATCTAAACATGGAACTTGAAGGTTGTCAAACTCTGCCACTCCCTTGAAACCTCGTGTTATGATCGTTCCTTCCAACAGGTGAATGAGATTCTTAGGCCTTTTCTTCTGCCCTCTCTGAATCCATTGATTTGTGACGGAACAATTGTTTGCTACCATGAGGTGAACTAGATCATCTTCACCTTCGAGATACAGAACAAAACGACTGAGATCTAGCTTTGCATCAGCATCAACTTCTGACCCTGAATTGTTGAGGGAAATGGTGTCTTTAAAACTCAACTTGTTTTTCAATGTTTTGAAGCAGTCACAGAATACGAAGATTCCACTGACAGAGAAAATGGAAATGAGTCGAATCACTTTGCTTGTGAACACTATGGCTGTTTGTAGGATAATGCATGCGTCCAGAAATTTGTTTTTTGCACTATGAGCAATCTTTCTGCAACTTCTGTTTTTAATTCTGATAGTTATTGAACACTGTTTCATTTCAACCATATATCGGATCCAATAGTATTCTAATGTGAATTCCTTCTTGTAACCCCCTTTTCCCAGCTTTGGACACCTGAATTTTATGGCCGCAAACCATCTGACTGCTGGGGCAACAGTCCCTACTCCCACTGCAACGCACTGTACCATGAGAATCAAAGTGATCGACCATTTATAATCAGATTGACCATTGCAGAACTTAAATGATCTCTGCATCAAGTAGGATGTAAGAATGGCCTCTGCTAAAATTGCAGCACTAAGAAGACAGATTGCCCCAGAAGCAGTGCATGTGGCGGACCGACCGATCACAAACTGGGGGCTGCAGGTTTGAGCCATCATCCAATATTTCATCATAGCCTCTCTGAGTCTTTCAATTACTTCCTTGCCTTCTTTTTCATTTGCTTCGCACTCTCTTGAAGCTAATTCGTGTTTTATACTGTATTTCATTTGCAGGTAGCTTTTAGTTGATGGAACAGCCAAAGCAGAAAAACTTAAGATGCCAAGCAAAACCAGCATCAAGATTATAATGGCAATATGCTCCTTCATGAAAACATAGATCACCCCAGTACCCAACTCAATACAGACGTTTACTATGAGGGTAATAACAAGAATCCCCAGAGCCATAATGTTCATAAACATCTCTTGATTCTCCATAGATCCAAGAGAAGGCATACAATTACCCATGATAGTGCACATCAACACAGCACTGCTTAGCTTTGCAAGCTGATCCTCTCTGCCAGGCATGGAGGTGTTGAGATCCACAGAAAGCTTGATGGCCACAGCAATTAAGGTTAGGGAAGTGGAGTTGAGAGTGAAGAACGTACAAGGGAACCAGAATTTTCTGTAGCGGACGCCGTGGACAAGATCAGCAGCCATTGCTATGAGGCAGACCAAAGAGGCTGCAGCGATATAGGCGCCGATCCATGGCAAGGGCTTGCTGAACTTGGCATCATTCAGGTACCCATCGTTACTGCAACCAAACACTCCCATCTCGCTCTCTCCCTCTCCCTCTCCCTCTCCCTCCCCTTTTGAGCTGCCTTTTCTGCTTGTGTTTCTGAATAGTTTGATTTCAATTTCTGTTGTCTTGATGAGGAAGTTTTTATTTCACTCTAAAGTCTTGGAGATGGAGGAACTCCATTGTCTGGTTCAATGCTGGGTTGGGATGGACATTTCTCCCTCATTTTTTATGGATAGTCAAAGTGGGGCATATGGGAGGAAAATTACAATAAAGGTCACTTCATAACTTTAATAATTGAAAGGAAGTTTTGCC
>JAOANK020000083.1:348513-360635 GCA_026257165.2 Telfairia occidentalis
CAAGTTTAGGGTTAAAATTAATATTTGTTTCCTTTAAAATTAATAACGGGCCAATAGCCCATTAATATATTTAAAATTTTCATTTTATTAATTTACGAAAAGTTAATGAATCTAATTAATAAATAAAAAATATTAAATGTTATAAAAATTTCAAATTTAAATGTAAAATAATTAATAATTAATTAAAAAATTGCATTAAATAAGAAATCGAAATTGAATGTAAAATATTATGTTTAATTACCTATATTATATAAATAGGGGCATTTTGGGATAAAATATTAGTGGAAAATCTGAAAAATTAAAAGTGAGAAACTCACAATAGACTTCTGTGAGAAGGGTTTCTAAAACATCCCACCCCGCACAATTTCTGAACCTCACACACGCCCGAACCCGAACCCGAACCCGAACCCGAAATTGTTCATATTGGGCATTCAATATAAAGCGTCGGAGCTAATTGGGTTTTAGGGTTTCTTCTCTCCGTCTGAAACTTCTCTGGTCTTTAGCTTTTCGCTCTTTCACTCATCCTTATCGCCATGACTGCTCAGACCCACGAAGAGCTTCTCGCCGCTCAGCTTGAGGAGCAAAAGATTAACGTAATCTCTCTTTCTCTTTTGCCTTTTCTTCTACTTAAGGTTTTCTTTTTTCTTCGGTTTGAGGTAGGAGCTCAGTTTGAGGTCATTTCTTTTACTGGTGGGTTGGTTAGTTGTAACTCTAGGGTAGTTTGACATAATGATATCATCATTTTCCCTTTAAACTCAGTTTATGAATTGGGTCATTTCGTTCATCGATTACAATGTTTTGTTACTTCTAAAATTCCAATGTTTGAAGCAATTTTCTTTGTTTCAAGTCATTTACAGCTGTAGGCTTGGAGGAGATTTGCTTTTGGTGACAGAATATTTCAATTTGTTTGTAACAATATACGTGGTTGAGGATTATTGCTTTAGAAAGTTTCTGCAACGTTCAGTTGTAGTGGGTATTCAATGTCGATTTACTATGATAAAAAAAAGAAGTTTGATCATGTTTTTTATTGCTATTATACCTATCTAACTGAAAAGAGAGTTTACTTGTATGTGACCCTGTAACAGTATGTTTTAAATTTGTACCAACTTTTTTCTTTATGCGAACGATCTTGCAGCCTGATGAGCCTGTAGTTGAGGATGACGACGATGATGACGATGACGATGAAGACGATGAGAAAGATGAAGATGATGCTGAAGGTAAGTGCATGTTTGAACAGTTGACTATGTTATAAGTCTCCATATCAATTCTTAAGTGCTCCATTTTATGTTGTCATTGTGTCTGTAGTTATGTATTATTGTTCAGATAATACTAGGTAAGTATTTAGATTTTTCTATATCTTGTGTACTAGGTTCAAGTAGGTAGTGATCAGAAATAACATTCTATATTCTTATATTGCTGCTTGATTTGGAAGTTTTTGAATTCAGTCTTCCAAAAACTTGATTTGGAAGCTGTCTTTATGGCTATTGTGGGTGGTTCTGTAATTCACCTGAACTTTGCTACAATATCTGGAGTTGTGAGATAATTTAAATGGTTGAGATACTGACATTAGACACCTTTAGGACAAGGTGTATGCAAAAAGAGAAAAAGAAGACTTTAGGATTGAATTATTGTTTCCTTCAGCATTCTTCACATTAGGAAACTTCCTTTAATGGTGAACAGTCGAACTTCTGGCTTGATTCTTAATGTTATTTGATACATAGATGTAATCACAATTTCCACATACAACGTTAATAAATGAGTTTAGGATGTGTTGCTTTTACCCTTTGTCTTATTCATTTTCCATCAGTTAGTTTGTAATGTTGCCTTAATCTTTCTTTGTTTTGCGTCCATTTGCTGCATATGCTTTAATTGATTGGAACATGTTGTGAGTATGGAGTTTCTGGTGGGCAGGGCACGGAGAGGCCAGTGGCAGGTCTAAGCAAAGCAGAAGTGAAAAAAAGAGTCGCAAAGCAATGCTGAAGCTTGGAATGAAGCCGATCCCCGGTGTTAGCCGTGTCACAGTCAAGAAAAGCAAGAATGTTGGTTTTTTTTCAACATCCAACTTCCAATTTCCTGAATTGTGGTATCTGCTCCTACATATTCAAACTTTGATACATCTGATACCTATGGCCATTCTGTCTGCAGATTCTTTTCGTCATTTCAAAACCAGATGTTTTCAAGAGTCCCACTTCAGATACCTACATTGTCTTTGGGGAAGCAAAGATTGAAGATTTGAGCTCCCAACTACAGACCCAGGCTGCAGAGCAGTTCAAGGCACCACCTAATTTGACTAACTTGACATCAAAGCCTGAGCCATCAACCGTGGCCCAAGACGATGAAGTTGTCGATGAGACCGGGGTCGAGCCGAAGGACATTGAACTGGTGATGACTCAAGCTGGGGTATCGAGACCAAGGGCCGTTAAAGCACTCAAAGCAGCTGAGGGCGATATTGTGTCCGCTATAATGGAACTTACAAATTAATAACAAGTATCAGGAGAATGTTTTTATATGGATTGTTGGGATCTTTTTTCCTTCTTTTTCCCATCTGTTTTACCTGCAGAATTTGAAGTTGAGAGATTTGAATGAATGTTCTATAAACTTTCTTGTTAGTTTTTATATTACCCTGTGCTGATTATTAGCCACAATTTTTAAGTTAAACTGTGTTTTATGATCATGGTTTTGGTTTTTTCATTCTGGAAATTATGTTGGAGATGATGGCTAGCCTTGTTATTTTAACATTTTTTCTGTTTACCCTTTTTTTAATTTTTATTTTGGCCTCTTTATTTTTTTATTCGGCCTTTTTTTCAATCATGTTAAGTTAAGTTTGTTTTTTTGGTCCTATCAACATATCGATGTCAATCTGCACATACATTTAATGTTTAAATATTTGAATAAATCTTCAAATGTGTTTTCCTTTTTAATTAATCTCTAAAATTAAGTAAATGCTTAGTAGACTAAGCAATAAAATGTCACATATGAGATACGTGCTAAACTGTTAGATATGACCAAAGACTCGTACATACATATCAATGATAGAAACTTTCTATATAAAAAATTAAATTAATGATTTAAATTCTATTTCGGTTCTTAAACTTTCAAGTTTGGTCAATTTTAGTTTCTAAACTTTCAAAATGTTTGTTTTAGTTTTTGAACTTTGATGTTTGTTTCATTTTGACCCTTAAACTTTCAAAATGTTTGTTTTGATTATTGCACTTTCAAAATATAATCATTTTGATTGTATAAAAAAAAAGGTACTTTAACCTAAATTAGTTATACATGTTGGTAAACAATATCAATGGTATTGGTATGCAATTGTAGCTTCAAAATAATTTTGATAGTTTATTTAATATTTGAACTTGACTTGGGTTGTTCTTCTTTGATTTTTTTGTTTTTTTTGTTTTTGAGTTTAACAATAGGGTGAAGGGATTCGAACTCATGACCTCTTTATCAGGAAGATATGTCTTTCACCAATTGAGTTATACTCGGTTTGACAGTTATTCTTCTTTGGCTATTGGATATATTTATACTTTTTTTTTAATCAATTTCTACTTGAGTGATTTATATTATATTTCAATAATGCCATCTTCATGTTATGAACTAAACAAAACAATTTATGTTATTATTTTTGTTGATGCACAAAAAGTTTCCTTAGGTAGTGTAGGCCGAGGTGGTTTGAGAGAGGCCGAAGTGACATGCAATATAATCTGCTCTAGTGTGGGACTGTGTCTGCACAGTTTGATGTTCAACTCAATGGTATATTTAGCTCCACTCTAAATAGGGCTTACCTTCCATGGTTGGTCGCCGATATATTTGTACCTTCTACTTGAGCACAACGAATGCACATTAAGGAATCTCCCACGTTTTGGGCTGTAAGTGGGGCTTAATTTTCGCTTAGTGAGAGAGCTTTTACTTCGCCCACGCTGCCATTTGCTTAATGACAACATAATTCCTGCAAAAGAGACGTTAGGGTGCACTTCTTCTTGTATCAGCTCTGCAAGGCAGCTAAGTTGTGATGAGTCATGCGGACATCCTCGAAGTGCAAGGTCGTCCTTCTCAACCCTAATTCTCTTGACATCGCCACGTGGTTATCCAGTATTTACCCTCCAACAATTTTGTTAATAATTACACATATTTAATAATAACACTTGAATTTAAAACTTATTAAAATTTTAGTGTCTAAAATAAAATTCGATACTAGATTATAAAACGAAGTTAATTAATATTTTAACTTATTTTAATTTTTTTTTACACGGAAATGTACGGCTTCATAGATGTCAAATTCATTAATAGTCATGAAATTAAATATCTTATAGTGTCGTGAACATTTTATTTCCATTTTGTACAGTTTGTTTAATTAGAAAATTCAAACATGTGTAATTCATTTTCAAGAAAAAAAAAATATTATAATGGACGTGAATATTAACTAAAATAATTTAATACAATATTAGGCTTAAAATGTAAAATTTGTCAAAACTTACAACTTGTCAATTTTCTTAGTCAATCATTCATTTGACCACGACTCTTAGAAATAACAACAAAATAAGACAAGACCATAAATGTATTCTTCAGGGGCCAATTTACTACAGGCCCATAGATCCTCAACTTTGAAATTGTATTTATTATTTATAAAATAAATTGAGATTAAATTCTATTTTGGTCCTTAAACTTTTAAGTTTGTTCCATTTTGGTCCTTAAACTTTCAAGTTTGTTCTATTTTAGTAATTGAACTTTCAAAATATTCGTTTTGGTTCTTGAACTTTCAAAAAGTAACCATTTTGGTCTCTATCTTTATTTTATTTTTAACAAAGTAATGACATAACTTCGAATATATGAATAAGTATGTTAATGTGGATATGTATTTAAGCACATAAGTTGAAGACAAACATCAAACAAATAAATACTAGATGATAAAATTATATACCAATAACCAAAATGATTATATTTTATAAGTTTTGAGACTGAAATAGACATTTTGAAAGTTCAAGGACGACCAAAATAGAACAAACTTAAAAATTTATGGACAAAAATGAGATTTAAACCAATAAATTGTCTAAATTATTAAAAACGTCTCTCGAGTTGGTGGTGTATGTGCCTTCACGACCCTTAGATCATTAGTTTGAGTTCCAAAATTTGTCCTTAACTTAAAGTTCTAGATCTGTCACTATATCGAAAAATCGAGTTGAGGTTCGAAGAATCCTATTCGTATTCAACGGAAAAAAAAAAAAGAGAGAGAGAGAGAGAGAAAGTAATGGTACATGGTCCACTATTCTCTAGAACAAACATGATAGAGATGGAACAAAATAAAGAGGAGAGAAGAGATAAATTATTTATAGAGAGGGCCATACCCTTTGATCCCTAAGAATTATTGCAGCCCCCTATCTTCTCTTCAGCTGTAATTTGTATTCTTTATTAGCCCTTTTTCATACCCATATATTTTTCATATTACGAACTAAAAGAAAAACGTTAAAATATTATTTTGGTCCCTGCTTTGGAGTTTGTTCAATTTTAGTTCGGTATTTTGAATGAATCTTAAATCAGTCCCTCAAAGTTAATTTTTATTGAAATTGGTTAAATAATAATAATAATAATTTTCCTTAAAAAAGTATAATGTGTGAATATGTTTCAAAATTTTTGTAGAGAAAATGCTAATAGATGATAAAAAGTTTTTGAAAAAATCGTAGGGCTTAAAGTTCAGATTTATTGGAAGTCTAAGGGCTAAAATTGAACATTTAGGACATGTTTGGGGGAAGGGTGTGCGAGGGTAGTGGATTTGGAGGAGTAAGCTCACCTCCCGTTTGGTCCAAGGACTAAAATTGAGCAACTCTAGAGTACAAGGAACAAAATGATATTTTAACCAAAAAAAAAATATATATATATATATATATATATAAAGAAAAAAAACCTAAGAAGCAAATAAAGCTGATTTTTGAAAAGGTAAGAATAAGAATCAAATTCCTCTTAAAGAATGAAAGTCTTATATATATATAAGAATAAGTGATCATTCATTACTTAGGTCTTATCTTCAATTTTACATAAAAACAAAAATGATTACTTAAAAAAAAAAACATGTTTGATAATATATTTATTAAAATTTTACCAAAAAAGTCCGATTTTGTTTAATAATGATCTTTAAAATTTTATTTTTCAATTATTATGGAGTTAGATTTTTTTCAATTATAAAAATCAAATATAAAGTTAAATACAGAGATAAGTTGTACAAAAGAGATAAAAGAGCTTCAAAAAGACGTTGGATGGGGATATATGTCCACAAAAAAGAGAAGATAAACTATGGAATAAAAAATAAGTCGGTATATATATACTAGCAATAAACACATGCGATGTACGTGAAAATATGTGTCTGTCTATAGAGACATATTGCAACAGACACCTCGATCTGAACAGTTGTGTTCCATTAAAAGAAATTTCGTGTGGAAAGATGTGTCTATCTTTATAGACACATCTTAATGGACATTAAAAGTGAAGAGTAAAATGAATATTTATTAAATTGTCGAGGGCAAAATAGAAAGGAAAGATTCTCCTTCATAGCCCTATTTAATATAATTAGCTAGAAACACATGCGATGCACGTAGAAATGTGTAGTTTTAATTATTTTATAGTTCTAATTTAAAGCAAAAAGCAATGGTAATTTTTTATAATTGAGATCAATATGCAACACACTCATTAATGAATTAAAAAAAGAGATTTATTTGGAAGAAATGACAGTATTCAATTGAATGTAAAGATAAAAAAAATAAACAGAGTTATAAACTTTGCTAATAATTACTTTTTAAAATATGATATACTATTTATTAAGATATTATTAAAAAAAAATAGAATGAGTAGTATAAAAGATATTATAACGATTAGATGCTGCTTTATGTGAAATGACATATATGTTTGTACGGACACCTTAACCTAGATAGTCGCGTCTCATAGAAGCTTGAAGGCCAAAATGAGTATGTATTTTAAACAGAATTTTTAAATACTCAAATGTTAGAGATGGTTTTGAATGAAAGGATATGTTTGTTTATACAGACACTGCGAACCGAATAATTGTGCCACATTAGAGATGACCTGTGTGAAAAGACATGTCTATCTATATAGACACATCTTAACAGACACGTTGATCAGAACAGTTGGATTCCATTAGAGGTGATTTTGTGTGAAATGATGTGTCTATGCAGACACATCTCAATAGACATGTCAACCCGAACAATCGTGTCCCGTAAGAATTTGAAGGGCAAAATGGGCTTGTACTAAAAAGTTGAGGGCAAAATTGGAAGGTAAAAGTTCTCCCCCATGCTTCTTTTTAATATAGTATAAATATATATATGTATTATTTTGGGAAAATATTAATTTTGACCTCCAAACTTGTCAAGTTGTATCAATTTTGATCCTAAACTTATAATTTCATCAAATTAGACCCTATACTTAGATAAGTGTTGCAATTTTAACTTTCTATTCAATTTTTACTATTCCACTCACAAATTTGAACAAAAAGCAAATGTGAAGATTTTCATAAATTCCCTAATTTTAATAGAATAAAGCATTGCACAACTATTAAGTTTGATTTATACACAAATTAACCATTTAATAATTTTTCTAAAATTTTCAATTTTTTTTTAAAATTAGCTTTATTGTTGTTTTTCTATGTAATTCTATTTATTTTCTTGATTATACATGTTTTATAATCATTGAACACATATAAAAAAGTTTAATGATAATTCGAATAAAAATTTATTAGAAGGTAAAAATTACAAACACTTTTTCAAGTTTGAGATTAAGATTGTAACACTTATTTAAATTTGAAGTTCAATTTGATGCAATTGAAAATTTAGGATCAAAATTGATAAACTTGATAAATTAATACCCTTTGTAAGTTCAAGGTTAAAATTTATTTATTTTTTCTCTTGAAAAACTGAAAAAAATTATTGGAAGAAATCGTTACAATGTAACTAATAATTTTACACTGTTAAATGTATAAGAGATAAACTATAAAAATCTTTTGGATGTGATCCACATCCAAAGATACTTGAGAGACACGTAAATTTTTAGATCTACATCCAAAAAAGACAGCCCCATTGAAAAATATTTACAAAAAATGGTCATTGTCACATTTTTAAAATACATAAATCCCCAATAAATCCCCAACCTATTAAAACAATTAAATTAGCAAGAAAAAAAAAAAAAAAGAGAAATATGATATTAATTAATTAAATGAAATTAAAAAAGAAAATGGAAACAAAAAGTCACGTCGCTTCTCTCTCGACCTCGTAGCCCAAAGCCTGGGTTAACCCATCCGCTCTGTCTCCTTCTCTCTCTCTCTCTCTCCCTCTCCCTCTTCTCTCTGTTTGTTCAGTGCGAGAAAACAAAAACAAAAAAAAAAAAAAAAAGAAAAAAAGAAAAAGAGAAGAAAGAAGAAGAAATTGGGTGGATCCACTTTTCTCTATCGTCTTCCTAAAGGTGAAGAATTTCTGCAACTCATTTTCTAGGGTTCCCTTTTCCCCTTTTCTGTAATTCAATTCCATTGTTTCTGCACCTTACTGCTTTCAGTTTTAGATTTTGCTTTCCTGATTCATCCCCCCTTCCTTTTCATTTTTAGTTGGGGGGTTTTCTTTCTTTTCAATCTGGGTTGCTTGGAATTTCTTGGGTAATTGAGAAGAATTGGAGTTTTTTGGATCTTTGTTGGTGTTGTCATTGATTTCTGTGACCTATTATTTGGAATGGAAGTATTGAGTTAGGTTGTGGGTTTTTTTTTTCCTTCTTCTGTAGTGGGAATTCTGAAGTACTGTTGTTGTTGTATGGACTATGGAATTTAGTTTCGACTTCGGGTTTTTTTCTCTTTTTTGGGTGGAAAATTTTCATTTTTTGCACTGTATTTGGTTCATTGAGTCTAAACTTGGGTGAAATATCATGTCCCTGAACTAGCTAAGTTTTATTTTCTTAAGAATTTGTACTGGTTATGATGATTGTTGTGGCTGGATTAGAATGTTTTTGTGATGCTTTTTAGTTTTGTTGGATTTGGAGAATTTTGTGCCTTCATTTTGAGTGTTCTGTTGGATAAATTTTGTACAATTTGATAAATTAAAACTTACTTATTTCATGATACAAGTATAAGGGTAAGAATGGATTTATTTTCTTCTCTGTCTCTTAACAAAAGTTAAAACTTCCATTTTCTGCTTATTGAAGGTTAAATTTCCATTTGCTGCATAAGTGTAATTTTAGTTTTTGTATGTGGACTCTGTTTCATGGTTTATTGATCTGCTTTTTTATGTGAGCATAGTAAAATTCTAGGAGCTGAGATTTGTCTTGTGATTTTGGGTATTTTTTTTTGTCTGAAGAGTATGCCTTCTAACCAACAGAGTTAAACAAGGATAGTTAAAGTGAAGACGAATAGGCTTAAAAATACGTATGCTTAGCCTATCACATAATTTTGTCGGAGCGGAGTGCTTGTATGCTTGGTTCATTCATTTACCTCAAGATTTAGCTCAATCTCCCAACTTTGTAATAAGTTTTAAATATTGAGATTGAGTGTTCTAGGGATTTGTTTGTGCAAGAATGTTTGTTTTCTTGTGCTATTGAACTTTGTTGAGAAGGCTTTTGATGTCCTGATTCTTTTGCTGCTATTTTTCTGTCGAGCAGATAAATAAATATTTTTTTGCGAAGAAGAAACAAACTTTTAATTGACAGTTGAAAAGTTTAAGACTATGAAGGGTAGTCAAGACTCAAGACTCAAGAGTGGAACAGATAAAAATATGAAGTGATTGATCTCTGGATTCGCTGTTTTGATTGTCATTTATGCATAAACGATAAAACTTGTTGATGGTTATGTTCGAGTGGTATGTATGGATTCTAAACTGATAATTTTGTCCGTGTTTTATGAACTCATTATTTCATTTCAGCTTGGCTTATGATATATGTTCGGTTCTTTGTATTGCTTTTTGCCGTGTCGTATCAGTTGCTTGTGATTACTGCACTTCTTATCTACTCATTAAAGTCAATTTAGTCTTATGTATGAATTGTATAAGCTAAACATTATGTTGAGATAAAATTTGGTGGTTGAGGAGTTACAGGGATAAGTTTCGGGTTTCTTCCACTTATATACTTCAGTAGAAAGCAGGAGAAGGGAGGATGTCGAGTGGGCAGAGCACCCATTGGTGTTATAGATGCAGAAGGTCGATACATCTTCGTAGTCGAGATGCAATTTGCCCCAACTGTAATGGAGGATTTATACAAGAACTTGACGATATGATGCCTGGAAACCGATTTGATTTCTTTGGACTGCATCATGACGAAGATCGTGATCATGGGTTCGGAGCATTCTCTGCTTTTATGAGACAACGGTTAGCTGAAAGAAACGACATGAGGGGAAGATCGGAGTCACTTTTCGAACGCAACCCAGGATTTGGTCCTTTATTAATATTTGGTGGTCAAATTCCATTGAGAAACAGCAGGTTAGAAGCTCTCTTCAATGGGGCTCCTGGCATTGGTATTACACGGGGCGATACTGGCGACTACTTTATAGGCCCTGGACTGGAGGAGCTATTTGAACAGCTTTCGGCAAATGGTCATCGTGGCCCTGCACCAGCATCTAGATCATCAATTGACGCAATGCCAACGGTGAAGATTACACAACGACATCTTCGTTCAGAATCACATTGTCCAGTTTGCAAAGACAAATTTGAACTGGGGTCTGAAGCAAGGCAGATGCCCTGTAATCACATGTACCACTCAGACTGTATTGTTCCATGGCTGGTCCAGCACAATTCCTGCCCCGTCTGCCGCCAGGAACTGCCACCGCAGGGGATAGGCGGCGCAGGGCATAGCACCAATGGTCAAAACCAAAGCAGCAGCTACAACAATAGCAGTGGCAACGGCTCCAGGGTTAATTCAGGAAGGCGGAATCCATTTTCTTATCTGTGGCCATTTCGGTCATCTAATTCTAGCTCCAACCATGGCGGTGCTGGGAGCAGTGAACAGACGAACCAGCAGATGGGGTATTCGGGATGGCGATACACGAATTCACCATGAATTGAAATTTGGAGATTGCTTGTAGTAAACATGGGTCTTGCTTGTTGTAAAAATGGGTCAATATTCTCTCTAAAACAGACCTTTGGAGGCCCCCAGCTGTGTTTGAAGAAGTCACAGGCTGTTATATCTTTTGTGCAATTTTTCCTTTGTAAATGACCTTATTGTAGCTGCTTATTGCTTCTGCTGTTGTTTTTTTTTTTCCCGCTCTCTCTCTCTTCATTTTCAAGATGACTCATCAATTAGTATGAAATGGGGAAAATATTTACTGCCTCTCTTATTGTTTGAGAGCATTACTTTTTTCTTTGTTTTTGGTTTGTTGATCGAGATCGAATATGGTTCGGTTCAGTTCGGTTTTAAATATATGGTTTCTTATTTATAAAAAAAAGAAGTGGAAAATTATTTCAAAATTTTCATAATTGTGTGTTGTCTTTTACCCCCAGATGTTTGCGATAGGTGTTCGGTTACCGCTTCACCCATTCATCCAACTATTTCTAGCTAAGGTCGATCTAGCCCCTGCCCAGCTCACCACTAACTCTTGGGGACTCTCCTGGGCTGTTATGTGTTATGGAAGCTTTTCGAGCAGGGTGAGCTCGAGGTCGACCAAGCCCGTAGTGTTTTTCCATAAAAAACCACTCTTTTGTCCGAAGTCGCTATTACGCTGCTATTCAGACCAACATAGATTTCAAAATCATTGATCCCACCTCGGTCAAGAATTGGAAGGACCAGTGGTTCTTCGTTTATGGGGAATGACTTGCTCTCAATGCTGATGGAGGGACGATCTGCGAGGTCCCGATCGAGTTCGGGGTGCCTAGTGAGTACTTCTCCCTCAAGCTCGGTCGGAAGGTATGATTATACTTGTTTCTTACACTTTTCTCTTTTCTTTGTAGTTTTGTTTGACAACCTCGAACCTCTCAACGAATCTTGTCGCATAGTGGTCGAGGCCGCGTCTGAGCTTGACCCCAAACTTTGCCACAGTGACGTATTATTGAGCGAGGAGCAACTCGTTGAGCTCGATCTACATCTCCACCCAGTCTGAGGTAAGCTTTCGATCCTCTTGGCTTATACCCACGTATTCCATTGCAATTGACTGA
>JAOANK020000083.1:360735-371662 GCA_026257165.2 Telfairia occidentalis
GAAGGAGTATTATGAATAATATGGAAATAGATGCCCATATGCATGATAAACCAAGTGTCTCTTCTCTCAATTGCCCATGTGTCTAATGACTATGTATCATTAGTGTCCAAAGTGGCTCCACCTCATGCTTGCCAAATTGCCTAGAAATAGTGACATTTGGTAGATTATGGTGATAAGTGATTTGGTAAAAGAAATGCAATTTTGGTGAAGAAATTACAAATTACAAATTCCATTTTATTTTATTTATTTTAAATATTTTAATTTCTTGATATTCGTATTTTCGTAGTGTCTCGTTTTGATCTCCAATTTCAAGACAGATTTATTATTTATTTATTTATTATTATTTTTGTGCAGAGAATGAGGACTAAATTGAAAAAAATATCCAAAACTAAAACCATTAATTTATTTCTTGAAATTTTTGTTTTGCTTCTGTGTTCTCACTTCTTTGCTACTGTCCATCCGGCTTCGCTTTAGCTGTAAAATCTCCGCCTCGTCCTCGTCCCTGAACCGTATTCCTGCGGACTCACCGGCGATTCACCAACTCGCTGAGTCATGGGCGGCGATCTACGCTTCGAGATCTCTCAAAATGCCTACATAAAGCTTGTTCTCCATGCCCTAAACCACCGGACCTCCGCCGTCAACGGAGTTCTTTTAGGTCGCTTCTCCGGTCCCAATGATGTCGTCGAAATTTCCGATTCCGTCCCTTTGTTCCACTCCAACATCGGTCTCCTCCCTCAGCTCGAGATATCTCTCCTTCTGGTACTCATTTTGAATGCTTTTGCAGCGGAATTTTATGTTTAGGTTTCTGTAAACTGGGTGTTTATGTGGGAATTCCGTGTGTTGGATGCCGTGTTTACTGCTTGTTTACTTTCTTTTTTGAAATCTGTGATTGATGAGGTCGCGGCATGCTTGATTTGAAATCAGATTGAAGAATATTATGCTGCCAAGGGATTGAATATCGTGGGGTATTTTCATGCCAATGAGCGGTTTGACGACTATGAAGTCTGTGGTGTAGCCAAGAATATTGGTGATCATATTTCTAAATTTTTTCCACATGCTGCTCTTCTCTTGGTAAGAGATAAGAGATGTCTTTTTGTACTTTTAGTGTATTTATTTGTATATTTCTTTTATTTGATCTAAGCTTCTTTGCAGTTAGATCACAGAAAACTTGAAGCTTTACCAAAGAGGAAGGATAGGAGCCCTGTAATGGAGGTGAGTCTATCGCGTTAGGTTTCTATTTATGGTCCTGAAAACTGTATTTGTGCGCTTCATTTGAATTTCCTCAATGTATTTCCATAATCTTTTTCTCTTTCAAATTTTATTTTCGTTTAAAATCGTTTCAATGAGCAATTTTATATCATGAAGATGCAAAATTTAAATCTTGTTGGTCAATACCAATACGGGGCCTAATTCTTTCGGACCAACTACCTTGTTCAGTTATTTAAGGACAGTGGAACATCGTAAAAATAGTTTTGATAGTGTACGAAAATGTCATGAGCATGTTTCATGGCAACTCTATTTGAGTCTTTATGCTATCTCTTGGTTCTGTTCCATTGATGGAGTGCTAAATGTTAAATATCCTTGGCTACTGGTGATGCTATTTTAAATATAGGAAAATGTATGTCGGAGGTTTTCCCTTGACTTTCTCCCTTGTTTATCAGACTCATACGTTCTATCTAGTTATTAGATCTTTAAGCTTAATGTACTTTCTGAGCACGTTTTAATGTTCTCTAAATTTTGGTATTCTTGTAAGCTTGTACTTATTCTGCATTGGAATGGGTAAAGTATGTGGGTTTTCTTTCAAGGAGATGAGAGTTTGAGAAGCTACAAGAGCAACTGCCATTTTTCCTTTATGTTGGAGCTGCTTCAGCTTTAGATGTAGGATTAAACATAAGATGTTCAACATTGAATTTGGGGATGGATCTAGCCATCTAGCCATCTAGCCATCTAGGAGAAACGTCATCGAAACTTTTTAACCCCATTAGATTGAGGTTCATTACACGCTTCTTTGTTAGTTTGCCCCTTCGACCCTCGACCATTTAGAGTTCTATCATCTATGATTAGTGTTTTTTCATTGAAGAAAGGAATCTTGGGACCTATATTTTAGGAGGAACTTCCCTGGTGAGGAGGCAGTGGACTGTGGAGTGGGTTGCTTTATCTCTTTGTATTTTGGGGGCTTCTTTGGACCCTCCGACCAATTATCAGAAAGTGGTTGCTTGAAGCTATAAGGGTTTTCTCTTGTAAATCTTTTTATGATTTTTTGAGGCAAGATCCATGTTTTACCCTAAATAAGGTTGATTTGATTTGACAGTTTAAGATCTTAAAGTTGATTACTGTAATGGTGCAAACAATGATCAAGTGAGTGGAGTACATATCCACCTGTATTTTGAACCAGTTGGGGTAAACCTGGATGCTTCTATAATTCATCTGCCTTTACAAGAAGCGTCAAGGAAAGTTGTTAGAGGGCTCCTAGTTGCCACTTTTGGCTGCAAATGGTTTCCATCCATATCAAAAAAAAGTTTAGATTTAGATATTATCAAGATGTGACTGCATAAATGACTGTAATTTCTGATGAACATTTCATTACCTTTTTTTTTTTTGAAGTACAATGAACATTTCATTATCTTTGCTATCTATTGCTGCCACTCTTTGCCACCTGACCAGCAGTCATGTAATATTGGTCTTTTAAATTATAGGCCTTGTCTATGACTATGTTGCTAGTTTCACCTTGAAATATAGTAGACCTAAGCATGAGGAGATGGTTGCACAGTGCTCTTCTTATTCCATTTTATTCGTTTTGTCGCTGACCAGCTATACACAAGGGAAACTTCCAAGAACTGGAAGCTAGTTGGATCAGATGGAGGCAGCCAGCTAATGATCAAGGAACCGTCAGCAAATGTGGTGCTGTTGGATTTCATATCATCTGAAAAATGGCAAGATGTGGTGGACTTCGACGATCACCTGAACGACATTAGCAAGTACGACACATAATGTCCCCTCTCTTTTTGAATATTGTCTCAACCATGAATGAGTAAAAGTTAAACCTTATTCTTTGAAACTTTGAAATTTTGCAGGGATTGGTTGAACCCAGACCTCTTCAAGTAGATCTTTTTCCAGAGTTGCAAGGCTTTGATTGTTCTTAGAAGGATTAGTTGGACACTAGAGCTTTGTGCTTTTCATGGTTTGAGAATATTGTTAGATGTACTGCTATTTAGTTCTTGTTGAATTTTATCTTGTTAGACTTCTATTACTCATCTTTGATTCAAGATTCCAAATTGAAGTTCGCAGTTTTGGAATTGAAAGGCAAAGCCTTATTGAGAGTTTACTTGAATAGGATTTGTTCTATAGATGGTACAACTGTGTCCTTGAGTTCTAGAAAGCTAAAGCTAGCTACGGGCAAATATTTAAGGAGTTGTTTGAATGTACACCAGCATGATTTGTCATTCTTGGGGTGAGAAGACAGATACTCGAAGGAAATAAAAGTTTCAATTCTTTCTTGGACTTAGTTATGGAAAATTGAAGCTGCTTTCATGTGAATTGATGAACATTCAATTATAAAGGGATTATTGAGATTAATATGGAAGTATAAGACTGAAAGGTTTGCTTTGACATTAAAAAACTATTAGGTACATTTTGGGAAAATGAAATTTTCTAAAAATTTTTTGAGATGTCAGGTCACTTTGCTTATTCCCCCATTACTAATTTTGTACTGATTCTTTGTTTCTCTTTTAATATAACTTTAGCAGCAATATTAGACCATAAGAGAGGAGCAAAGGTATTTTCTCCATTGTTCACCTCATTATAGATATAGCTGTAGATGAGTTCTTGGTGTTTCATGATGAATTTCTAAGGATTCGGAGATGAAATAATTGTTTTATGACTCGATTTTTATCACAATGTCTAGTTTCATATTTTGCAGCGATAACCCTGACTCGAAAGAGCCTCCTTTTCATAAGAAAAGAACAGGGATCAAGTTGCTTGGAATCTGGGTCTGAGGAGGGATTCCCAAAGACGTTAAATTCTTCATTTGTGAGTTATCTCCTTCATCCATTCGCACTTATGAATCTGATAACCTGCAAAGGAGATCCCCTGGCTCTACATATCTCTCAATTGATACAATTTATGCAAGAAGAATACAGAAACTAACATTTATTCATCTCTTCCCCTTTTGCTGCTGCCTTTTGGGTGAAGATGTGCACCATCTTTGGTTGGTACCTCGTCTTACTCGGTGATCCTCTCACGCTCATTGCCTTTACCTTTGTTGGCCATCTATTTAAACTAGGAAAAAAGAACATATGGCTAGAGAAATTATTGGAGGAGGCCGTCACAACGTGGCTGCCAGCTTTACGTTGTTGGATTTATGAGAAATAAATTGTAAAAGCACATCGACTTTACATCCAGTAGTTGTTGAGGGACATGTAGATTAATCTAACAATTATTAGGAGTCAGCTACATTGTGGTGGTTTTGTTGAAAAATTTCTCTTATGGCTGAACTTCATAAAAACATTTCTTTGGTTCGTATGGAATGAATGCAACAATCGCATCTTCAAAGATAAGGACTATTGCTTTGATAGATTTTTTTAAACACTCTCCTTTAGAGTCTTTTGGTGCAAGTTAACTTTGTTTCATCCCTTTTTACTAGTTGGAGAAGCTTTTTATTTCTTTGGCTAGAGGTTCTTTCCGTTTTCGTAATTTTATACCATTAATGAAATCTTCTAGTTAAATTACAAATTTGGTCTCTATGATCTGGGCAAAGTTTGAATTTGGTTCTTATGGTTTTAAAAGATTTAATTTAATCCTTATGGTTTGGACTTATTTTCAATTTGGTTTCTATTGTTTGGAATTAGTTTCAATTAAGTCTTTATGGATTCAAAAGTTTCAATTTGATCCCTATGGTTTTGTTAAAATTCAAAAATTGTTCTTGCATTACTCATATTGACATTTATTTTTTACTTCGTATTTTTTTTTTTTATTTGGGTTAGTATGTTAGTTTAGCATATTAGGATTTGGAGCATGATAAAAAAATAAAAGAAAGTAGATAAAATTTTCTAGTGGGTGTAAAATACAATTTATGGATGACTTGGGACTAATGGGTTGGTTTGTAAATAAATTCTATTTTAATTTTAATTAAGTATGACATTTCTTTTTGCAATTGCCAAATCGAATATAGTTCAATTGGTTAAGTATATCTCCATGACTAGAAAGCTTGTGGTTAAAATTTCAAATTTTACTTGTGGTTGAATTAAAAAAATTCTTTTTCGCTTCCTCGCTCATCTAAGTTCATGGGGGTAAAAATGACTTTTTGTCTAAAATAAAATAAAAGCCAAAGCGAAAATGGATATATTCAGCTTTATCCAAAGATAGTGAGGAGCTCCAAAACCAGAGAAAAAAACCCCATGGCTTTTCTTCTCTGCTCCAGTCCCCTTTCTCCCTCCCTCCATTCATCTTCATTCTCGCCGTCGCCGTCATGTTTTCCGGCGAGTTTCGCCGCCTCGAGTAAGCCTCTCTTCCTCTTCCCATCCCGGACTTATCCTTTCCGCCTCTTTGTTCGACGGAATCGAACGAATGTTTTGCCTAATTCTATATCTTCATATTTCTTTTTGTCCTGCGTGTTAATGCCAATGGAGAGTCTTGTTTTCACGAATTGTTTAATGGACTTGAAAGAATTTCCTTGCAGTCATTTGTTTGTCAGGCATTTTGTCAAACAGTTGGTATCTGTGTGTGGTGACTTTCAATTTTACGTTGCTGTGCCTTGGATTTCGCTTGGTTGAATGTGTGTGTGTGTGTGTTTTTCCTGTATCTTGTGTTGTAAATGCTGACTTACTACTTGTTCATCATTCTCGATTTGATCTCTAGATTTCAGTTTTATAATGTCATGAAATACGGTTGAATGTGAACCACTAAACCCAAAAATTTAAAAGATCGGTTTGAGTAATTCTCAATACTTTCGAATATGAATTTGATTCATGAAGTTTAACACGTAAACTATTAATATCAAACAAGAGGAAATGGCAATATAAGGATTCTTAATATCTCGTGCTCTAATAGATTGATAGGTTAGAGAATATTTAATCTTTTAGCATACTCTTGGCTTTAATATTAACGATGATTTCCTTCCTTTTCATGTTTCTTGGCCTCCATTACTTTATTGTGGTTTTAATTTTAGGTTCTATGTTGCTCATGAAGCCCGTTGGTTTCCAGCCAAAATATTTCAATGGAGTTCGACTTCAAAACTCCTCTTTTGTTGAAAATACGGCGTCATTGATTGTCAAAGCTGCGTCTGAGATTGATGCTACTGGAGAAACTGACAGTAATGAACCGCAGCCCGCTGCAGAAGCTAAAAAGGAGGATGTTCGAGCTGACAAACTTCCATTAGAATCAAAGTTGCAAGAGAGGCTGGAGCAGAAGACGAGGATGAAGTTAGCAAAAAAGATTAGGCTGCGGAGGAAACGCCTTGTTCAGAAGCGCCATTTGAGGAAGAAGGGACGATGGCCTCCATCAAAGATGAAGAAGTTGAAGAATGTTTGATCATCTGTAGCTCCTTCGGTTCTTGCAGGTTTAGAGGTGACCTCATTTCTACTCGTTGCTTCCAATTTATTCTGTCTAATTTCTTTATACTTCCATGAAAATTTACTCGCTTCCTTATACATCTGAAAGAATTCAATGAGTAATGGAATGGGCAATCTGTGCGTAGATTTGAATGACTTATGGTGAGTTGAAAGATGATCTGTACAGTCCAACAAACTAAATTCTTAAGATTTTTATTAGTAGATACTCGATCTCTTGAAACATTCAACTCCCATCGTATATAGCTTGCTTAAACACCCTGCACGAAGCCAATTTTTTGTTTTTTCTTTTTTTATAAGAAGCAAGCAATTCAATATCAAAGAGAGAATACAAAAGAGCAGGGATGAGGAAGCCCCACGAGCCAAAAGAATTACAAAAAAGCTTTCCAATTGACTGAAATTTGTAGAAAAGAGTAATTACTGAAGTCTTTAGACAGTAAACACCAAATTGAAGCATGAATCCTAGTAAGCTCCCAAAACGTTTCTAGGTCGGTTTCTTCCCCTTAAAAAATCCTCTTGTTTCTTTCAAACCGAATTCTCCACGTGAGGGCTACCACTGAATCAACCCAAAGAACCCTTGCTTTACCGTGAAAAGGCACACGAGACCTTTGTTCAAGTGAAGGCAATTTCTTAGGAACTTAGACAGATGAAATTGGATCACAAAAGGCCTTTGTTCTTTTGATTAAACAAAAAAGATGTGTTCTTGTCTCTCATTTCTTTTTCAAATATAACGAGGGTTACGTCGAGATATCAGTACTCCTTCAAGGGATGTTTGAGCTCGATGTGTCTTCTTCAATGTGTGACTCATCTGGTCAAACAGAGATGAAAACTGGGCAGAATACACTTCAATGAATAAAGAGTTTTGGCTTTTGATGCAGATGAACTAGTGAGTGGATTTTATATTCTGGATTCTTGATAGTATGTTGGGAAAGGAAGTATCTGCTTTTACATGCTTTATAGGAAAGGATAGCACTAATGATAGCAAATCTCTTTTGAGTATCTTGTTTTTAAGTGTTCAGAGCTATTTGCATTTCTGCTGTGGAAAAGCCTTGTCCTATAGATGTGTTTGAGAACTTGAAAATCTTTGATGATATATAGCTAAATTTGGTATTAGTTTTGGAATTGTGAAAAATACTTTTAACCCATTAATTACCCTTATCAAAATTTTCATGGTATTTTGTTACATAGTCAAAACACAAGTGACTTTGACCATTTTAGGCATACAAACAGGTACTTTATTTAATGCTTCTTGCATAAAGTATTTATAGAAAAAAGTACTTTGCTTTCACCTACTCTCAAAAGTTATCTCAATCTTAATTGTTAATGTCTTAACTTGTGATATTCTGAAAATAAAAGTATTAGTAGAATTTCTGAGATAAATTATTTGGATGTGGGGTAAATCCTGAAACTAAAAAATTGCAGATTGGGACTTGGAGAAGTTTTCACAGGTGGTCTATTTTTTTAGAATAATTGATTTTTTGTTTTGTTTTGCTTTTGACGATGTAAATTACTGCACCAAAGTCTTGACATTACAAGTTCATGTTTTTTATAAACTGTTCTGTATAGGGTAAGTTGGCGAAGAATTGCTAAATGCACATTTGATAATCATTTTGATTTTTGTTTCTTAAAGATATGTGTGTTTATTTATAATTTTCTTTTTACTTTTTTTTCTTTAAACATTTTCAAAATTCTAGTATTTTTTTAAAATTAAAATACTTGTTTTTGAGATGAGGTTAAAAGTCCAAAAGTGTTAGAAATATAGAAAACAAAATTATTAGCAATTAAGATTAGTTTTGTTTTTCTTTAATATATATATATATATATATAGAAAGCTAAGTTTCAGATTGTTCTTAAACGAGGTTTAAACATATATAATTAAAAAAAAATGAAAAAGCAAAATTCTTATAACATTGGGTCATTTATTCAATTTCTCAATCATTTATCAATTATTAACTGATTTCATTCAATTTTAAATTTAAACTGTTTCAAAAACTATGAATATTTAGGATGTGTTTTGCATAATTTTAAAAAAAAAAAATTTCTATGAATCCTTTTGAAAAAATTAATAGTTTAAAATGTGTTTAGTATGATTGCTTGAATAGTTTTAGATAATCAAAGTGTTTCTGAAAATCTTAACAAATAAAATGTACTTTAAAAAAAATTAGATTAATTTAAAAGCTATTTTTGAAGAAAACAAAGGAGATGAATTATCTAAAAATAATCTATAAGTGATTAATTGAATTTTTTCAAAATATGTTTTTTTATATTTGTAACTAATAATATTGTTTTTTAATGTAGTTTAATAAAAAAGATTTATTATTTAAATTATTTTTTAAAAAATATAAAATATAAAAATTATATTTATAAACATTTCTTTATGAAAAAATGTTTAAATTAGTATGCATGTCAAACGAACCCTTAATTTATTGTTTGATTGTATTTGAAGTGAAAATCTTCTATCTTGAAATTAATTCAAAGGAAAAAAAAAAAAGAAAAAAGAATTTCATCCCCAATCAAACTAAGGATTCTTTGCCTCCTGGAGAGATTTTGTTATGTCAAAAGTGGGAAAACAAAAAATTATTGGTTGGATTTGACTTATATGTTATCAAAAAGGAATATAAGTTAGGAACATTAAGGAACATTTTTCTCATTTATTATGATTATGATGTTGGATTGGGATGCTAGAAATTTTCTTGTTGTTAAGATATTGGTTGTTTTATTTATTTATTTATTCTAAATAAAAGTCCAACACGTTGTTGAAAGGAAGATAAAGCTTCATTGATCTCAAAATAAAAAAAAAATACATAGAATTAATCGAGTTAAAATACGTCGAGTGAAGATTTGAACATTTGACATTTTCAAGAGATGGATAATGCTTTAACGAATTAAGCTTTGCTCAGATCAGCAAAGTTAATCCATTCGATTATATTTTATAACTAGTTTCCATGTTAACTAATTTGTTAACTAATTAAGTTTTGTCAAACCGAGCATAGCTAAATTGGTTAAAAACATGTCTCCAACTCCCCATATATTTTTTAACTAAAAAAAAAGACTATCATGATTCAACTATTAATTTGGTTTGAATTTGAATGGAATGATGAATTCCTCCACCACCAAGAATATAAAATTCATGTGGTTTGACATATTTACTTCTTTAGTCAACAAAAATAACTAAAAAATTATTGACTAACACCATTAAATTGATTCCAATGTAATTGATTACAAGCATGTAAAAATTTTGACAATGGCCATAAAATAATTAACTTTGTGAATAAACCAATAACTTCTTGAGTTTTAATATGAAAAAGAAAGTAGCATCAAATTTTGTAAATGAATAGATCAACAATATTAACGACAATGCTAGCAAATTAAAAACAATCCATGACTCATTGAAATTTTACTTTCAAACAAAAAATTAAACTGCTTAGTGAAGAAGAGTAGAGATTCTACCTAACTCAATTTTAGATCCAAGAAATTTAAAAGAGAGGAAAAAAAAAGTAAAAAGACTATTAATTATTCATTGGCAAACAAATATAGGAAAAATATTTGATGTAGAAATCTGGACGTTCTGAGGATAGCTCAAATAAGATGGTTGTCGGTTAATCCTGTTCGATCTCTTGCATTGTTATGGTACTAAGTTCTGTACACTCTGAAGTTCAAGTTAGTATTTTAGTTTGGATTGGTGTTTCCTGAATGTGTTAAGGTGTGTGTCTTTAGGTAGGTAGTGGACTTCCTCTCTTATAAGAGGATTAATGAGCTTCAATCATGTCTTAATTATCGCTTCAATTCCCCATTCTTGCAAATGTTGAATTAAAAAAAAAATTATCGCTTCGACCCAATATCTCACGTCTTTCTTGAAATAGGAGTACGAAAGTCGAGTCGAGAGTTCAATAACGATGACCCGCACCTTTTGCATCATTGGGTGAATCCATATTAGACCGTTTGGGTTTGGTCGCGTAGCTGTAGGCTTGGATTTTATCCCATAACAACTTCAATGGATGTTTTATTTTAATATTGTATTTTGAAAAAACAATTCCAAAATATTGTAGGTCCAAAATTAATTAAAAAAATATTGTAGTTTTAATTGGGGAGAGAAGATTGTCTTTTGAAAAGATGATTTTCCCCCAGATCGATCTCCTCCAAGTTTTTTTTTCGTTTTTTTTAATAATTTTATTTATTATTAAATTATATATTCAAATTCCTCATCGATCCCAAATTCAATTGGAGATTTGGGAGAGCCGTCGATCGGAGAAATGGTAGAGGAGGAATTTGAATCTTCAAATTGAGATCCCAACAGAACCATTTAAGTTTCGGGTTTCAAGTTTCATTGGCTTTGGATCCAAATTCTCTTCTGTATGCCA
>JAOANK020000083.1:405829-415843 GCA_026257165.2 Telfairia occidentalis
GAACATTTCCCTTTTTTTGGTTTATTGATTTATTCAAGTTTACCATACCTACGACTCTCATGAAAAACGACTTTCATATCTGTTCATCTTTATTATGTCTTGTTCATATCAATTTCTTCCATCTGTGCGTGTATGTGTGTTTTTACATACTCATCAAAATTTTCTGTTCGGTAGTATCCAAGTTAGTCTGATCTGCCTGCTTGAAGAAGTACTTGTCCTATGAAAGAAATATCGTTCCAATATCATATATTACTTATGTTAGTCATGAGACCGAAAAGCAAGAAGGACAAAGTGTTCCTGGAGAATTAGGCTGGGAGTTTCTGAGAGGTGGGAAAGAAGGGTGCTTTGGTATGTTATTCTGAGCGAGTATAATCCACGTAAACTAATATCAAATACGTCTGATCTTGTATTTACATTAATTATAAGTTATTGAGAAAACTTACTCATCTTAAGTGGACTAACAGAGTTCTCATTAAATGAAAGGTACAAAAGAGAAATATATCCAAAGTTACAAAAAGGATTACCAATTGGTAATAAGAGATGTAAGGCTGTACTTACAAGTTACAAAAAAGGATGTATTCTTTTGCACCAAGATAAGACCGGATGAAGACTGACACTAGTGTTGACATCAACGTTGCATTCGTTTTCTTGGAAAATGCATGTGTTGTGTTCATTCCAAATAACCGAAAAGTAAGCACAGTTGATATTCATACATAGAGTTTTCTTATGTCTGAAGAAAGGATGTTGTGTAAAAATCATCTTTAGCCAATTCGGAGCTGAGGCAGGGGAATCTCACTGGTCATATCAAATTCTTTACCAAAAGTGTTGTTTTCCCACCTCTCAGAAATATCTTTAGCCAATTCGGAACCAAATAACCTAACAGAGTTCTCACTTCTTTAACTTTCCTACAAGTACTTCAATAAAAAGTGCTTGCTACAGAAATAAGTTGTTGTTTGGTTCCAATATTTCAAAAGTGTTGTTTTCTAATTAGAGGTATTATTTGAATTATCAATCTTTACTTAACAAGTATTTCCAAAATTGAAAAATGACAAATGAAAATTTTTAAAATTACAAGAAAATGAAATAACTGAGAGAAAGTGTGTATAGAGAAAGACTAGCAACAGAAAGTGTGCCTAAGGGGAGATTAGTGAGAATATATATATATATATCCGGAGAGAAGCTAGTGAGAGAACGTGTAGAAAGAAATTAGTAGAAGGGTATGTGTAATGAGAAGGTAGTGAGAGAAACTGTGCGTGAAGAGAGAAATTAGTAAGAGTGTGTTGAGAGAGAAGATAGTGAGAGAACATGCACATTAAGTGTAATTCAGAAAAGAAAGTGTATTCTACGATGAAGTGTTTATATCAAGAGTTTATGATAAAGCATCGATCAAATGCTTCTCTGAAAAACAATTCTATTTGAAATATTCATCAAAATTGTAGCCAAGCATAAGTATTTCTGGAAGCGGGTGCTTTTAACCAAGTAAAAGTATTTTTTCTTTTAACCATTTAAAAATATGTTTTCCCTAGTTGAAGACTTAAAAGGTACTTCATTAACATACCCTTGTCTTTTTATAGACGTTACACCAACCGACTTGTGTAGACATCTCCTTGGTTTGTATAACAAAGCTCCTTCTACCTTCAGTTTTCTATACGGTAGCTGGAAGATTGTTATTTACTACTAATTTTTTCTAAATGGAAAAATAAAAATGAATCCATGCAATGCATTGTAGGACGCTCTTAAAAAGTTATGGAGGCTGGCTTATCCAGACAGGGAGCTTCCACCTCTTAAATCTGAGCTCTGGAAGGAGATGGGATGGCAAGGTACAGATCCTTCAACAGATTTTAGGTGAGTACAATCTTTGTTCCTTATAATTGATAAGTCTTCATTTGTTTAATCTTTCTTCTGTTAATATCTGCTATTCTTCTATATTCTTGTAGAGGTGGTGGATTTGTTTCACTGGAAAACCTTATCTTCTTTGCCCAGACATATCCGGTTTGTTTTCTTTTCCCATGTAATAATTTTTTCTCTGCTATTGTTCGATAGCACCATAGGATGATTTTTTTTTCATTCTTGTTTGAAGCTCTATCTTCCCTTTTATGTTCATATGCTTGTTGCCCTGTAATTAGATATTTTTAGTAATAAGTCTAAATATCTACTTACAGTTGCCCTCTAAGTAATCGCTTCATGAACCATGGAAATAAATTTATTTGACTTTGTTTGATAACCATTTCTGTTTTTTTATTTTTGGTTTTTATATTTTATGTTTTATGTTTTTGGTTTTCTGTTTTTTAAAAACAAAAACCATATATGTTTAATAACTTTTTTTTTTCTGTTTCTAAAATACAGAAAACCAAACTTGTTTGATAACTGTTTTTGGTTTTCTGTTTTTAAAAAGTTAGAGAGATATGTTAGAGAGAGGAAAATATGTGGAGAACTAGATAATAAACATTTAAAGATATAAAGATAAAATTTTTAGAGAGAAAAGTTAGTGAGAGAAAAAACTGAGAAGAAGAATTTTAGTTAGAATTATTTTAATAAGTAGTTAGAAATAGAGAAAAAAAGTTAAAGGGAGAGAAATTTTAGATGAAACAATTAAAGAAAAAGAGAAAATTGTATAGGAACAATAAAGTTGAGAGCAAAAGATATGATAAAAAAAGATAAATTAGAAAGATGGAGAATATTTGTTATGAGAGAAAGCTTAGAGAGAAAAATTTTGGATTGAAAAATGTTAGAGAGATATATTTGTTAGATAATAAAAATAAATGTGAGAGAAAAAAGTGAGGGAGTAATTTTAAAAATAGATATGTTAGAGAGAAAGAGAAAATTTGAAAATAGATATTAAATTGGTAAAAAAGGAAAAATTAGAATATGTTAGAAAGATGAATGAAATTTATACTAAGATGAGAGTTTTAGAGAGAGAAAAATAAAGAAAAGTTATATAAAATTTAAGAGAGAGAAAAGCTTTTAGAGAGAGAAATTTGGGGTGAATAGAAATTTTTTGGAGATAAAAATTTGTTGGAGAGATATGTCAAAATGAAAAAAAAAAAAGTAAGTTTTAGAAGAAAAAATGTGTTTTGAAAAACATAACTGTTTTTTAAAACTACTTTTATTGGTTTTTGGAATTTCTTTACAATTTAAAAAACGTTTTTGACAAACAGAAAATGGAAAACTGAATTGGGTACCAAACAACGTTTTTTAAAAACCAAAAACCAAAAACAAAAAACAAAAAACAAAATGGTTACCAAACGGACCCTTCATTATTGGTTAAAAGCACCATATGGAGATGCATTTATGTCTCTTGCAGTCATCTTAGTGAGGAACTATTTTGTCAAACTTTGGGTTCAAAATAGTTAAAGAATGTACTTTTGAACGTTCCTCCTATTGTGATCGACTGTTGCTTTCTCTTGGTTTAAATTCTTTCTTTAAGATTTCCTGAAAGTGGATTTGTTTTGGATTTGAGCATGTGTGTCTGTCCTGCTTTGCAAATCTTGTTAATTAGAATACCATGTGTCGGATTTCTTAACAGGAATCATTCCATAGATTGTTGTATAAAAAAGATGGTAAAAGAGCTGAGTGGGAATATCCGTTCGCTGTTGCTGGTATCAACATTTCATTTATGTTGGTACAAATGTTAGATCTCCAATCAGGTAAGATGTTGAGAATAACGAAATTTGATTTGTACAAATTTGAAGGACTTCAAATGATCATATTTAGTTAAATCATGATCATGATGCTCGCTTACTGCCATTATGTTGATGCCATTCTAATATCACTCCCCCCCTCCCCCGGCACGGAGAGAGAGAGTCCGAGCCATGAGAGTACCCTTGAGATAGCGAGCCCGAGCCCTCGATAAACAATTGAAGTTATATTTTGCTGCAGGAAAGCCAAGTTCATTGGCAGGGATCCGTTTCTTAGAAGTTCTAGAGAACGACGAGATGGCATTCGATAACCTGTTCTGTGTAGCCTTCCGATTGATGGATGCTCAATGGCTCGCAAAGCGCGCTTCCTATATGGATTTCAATGTAACTTATTTATTTGTACAAGTGTCTGACCATTTGAGTTGATAGATGACGTTAAATTGAAGAATCCTTCTTGATTTCCTGCTCGTTAACTTATCGAGCTTTGGTTTTACTTCTCAGGATGTTCTAAAGTCTACCAGAAGTCAGTTAGAACGTGAGCTTGCTCTTGAAGATATGTCCGGTGTGAAAGAACTGCCAGCATACAACCTCTTGAGAAGATAATCTTCTTCTTCTTCTTCTTCTTCTTCACCCATTATTAACTTTTATCAGCTATAGTTCTGTGATCTGTCTATCTGATCTTCCTCATCCTCCAATTTCTATATTTTTTTTTCTTTTTATTCTTATAGTATTGCAAGAAAATTTCAAAAGGAAAAAGAAAAAAAGGAAAAGGAAAAAAGGGGAAGAGAGACCAGACCTTAAGTCATGAAAATAGAGTAAAATTGTAATGAAATTCTTCTCTGGCTCTAAGGCTCAAAGCATTGTATCTTTATTGGAATGGAGAAGCTATAAGCTATAACTGATTGCCTATCCCTCTCTGTGTCTCTTTACTGGCACTAATTTGTTGGTATGTTTCTCCCTTTTTTTCTGCTACCTTCTATGGTCTAGGAATGAACTTCATTATTTTTCACCCAACTAAGTTTTTTAACCAGTGAATATGTTTCTCAAATTAAACTTGAAACTTTATTTTACAAGTTCTTGTGTTCTTGTTTTCACCAGTAAAAATGAGTACTGTGAGTTTTTACCTTTACCTTTTCTTTTTTGGTTTTTGAATAATGTGTTTGGAAGTTGAAATATTAAAGGGTGTAACCATATCATCTTAAAATACTAGTGTATTAAATTGCTTTTGTTTACCCCTATATCAAAATAAAAATAATTATCAAGATATTACGAGTCAATACGTTGAATTTTTTTGTTTTGAGTTATATAATTGCTGAGTGAGATCGGACCATTGACCTTAGAAATGATAATAATTGTCTTTTTTACTGAATTATGCTTGGATTAGACGATAAGTTTCAATTTATGTGTTATTATATGAGGTGCTCAAGCTACGTAGCTAAATGATTATTGCTCAAGTTAAAAAATCGTTTCAAAATATGCTTCTTGTTCGATTCATCTTTAGAGTTGGATATTGAATGCATATATATTTCTTTTTCTTATATCACTATTATGATCCTTCATATGATCATTTATGACAATCAGAGCTTTATCTTATACAAAAAATTAATCTAAATTGTCATGAGACCCTTAGAAAAGTATAAACTAAAAATAAAATAATATACATTAGTATCAATCAAAATGAGAATAACACTTTGCAACTTCCTTTAAAGAAATCAATGAAATAATTCTCGGTTTTAATATAAGTTTCATAACATCACAACCGTCTTTCACTCTCAGTTTAATTCTCAGTTTAAATCTTATTTTAGTATAGCACTTTTAACTTTTTTTACTTTTATAATGTCCATTTAGATCCATATGCATTCTAGAGATCAATTTTAGCCCCTATTTGCAAAATTTTAACATAAAATCTGTATACAACAAAAAAAAAGTAATAAGAATCTTGCAAAAATTTTATTGAATGTACTATTGTATTGAAATTGTGATTGGAAAAAAAATGCAGAAAAAAAAGAAAACAAAAAAAAAAAAAACCAAATATTTAGAAAGTACAAGAAGTAAAATAAACAAAAAAAAAAAAAAAAATACAAGAAACAGAGATCAAAATGACCGACGTACACAGAAATAAGAATGAGAACATGGTCCTACAAAGGAGTAGCAATGCATTTCGGCCTTCACAAATCCAAGCACGTTCAACCAATTCTACATGCTTACAATAGAGATTTTGGTAAATCTCTCTCAAGTTGTTGTAGCAACAAAGTTTAGAAGGAGAATTAATGTCTAAATAAATAAAATAGAACATTTTACTAAGATTACCTTCCTGGAAACAACAATTTTTCAGAGTCAAACGCTATTCCCTGAAAACAAATATCAAAATTCTCTGCCTGCAAAAGCCTGATCGCCAAATACAACAATCAAATCCATCTCCAGTCTCTCATCAGGCACAAATAAGATTCAAACTATATTCAAAATTGGATTGTGGTCAAGAGGATTCAAGTTTTAAGAAGACTCCCATTCGGAGCTCTCAGAATTTTCACTTGAATCATGTTCTTCTGATGGTGCTGCTTCATCAGACTTTTCAGGCCCGGGACCAGCCGATACTTTCACCATCGACGGCCGCAAGAGTCTGTCACCGAGCAAAAATCCTTTACGGAATTCGTCGAGTATGATACCTTCCTCAAACTCTGTGGAGTCCTCCCTCATAATTGCTTCATGAAGCTGTAGGAAGAAATTGATTAAAGAACTTTCAGCTTACCAAACTTGGTCCCCAAAAAGAGGAGAGAGATTAAACAGAAGATCCCTGATTAATTGCATGTTTGATCATGTCAAGCTATGCTAGTTTAGAATGCATATTAAATATAATTCAGAAAAGAAAAACACAAACACATCAGCTCAGAATTCAATGGGAGTGAAGATAGTCCAAAATTACACAGAAACAATAGATTAGTCACAATATCAGACAGAAATAATAGCCTTGTCATTGACAATAAAAATTTGAATGAGTTACAATATTTCAGGAAGACAAGGCCTCCTTGAAAGAAAAAATTGCCTGCATGAGTGGTAGAACTAGTAATGTCTTCTATCTTTTGCTCCAACAATATACACTATCAAATTCACTCTGAACCTGGTTCTAGATCTTCAAATTTATCTTCAATAATTCTTTTATTGAGCTCCAACCATAAAACCGATAACGGAGCCAAGATAGCACACTTCCATAGTAACTTTCTCTTCTTTGATCCTTTTCCATGAAAAATAACCCATAATAAGATGCATCACTTCTTATGGATGGATCCAGGGAACTCCAACAATAATTTACAACACGTCTTATTCAAAAAAACACTATCAAGGAATATATGATTTACACTCTCAGTGTTATAAATGCAAAAGAAAAGTAAGGGCAACTTAAATGATGCGGTCTTCACAGTTGCAAAAGATCAGAATGCTTAATTTTCCCATGGTCAAAGACTCAAAATGTACATAAATACATGAACCCTCATGGGAGTTGCTTTAAACCATATTAACTTTTGAGACTCAAATATCAGATTAGAGGAGAAGTAAATCAAGTAATGATAATAAAGTTTGCAAGTAAGAGTTCAACAGTTTCACTAGATTCAGGAGTCTATAATCACCAGACTCACTGAAATAAATGGTGGCATCATGTTCAGATATTTTAAGAACCAGAACGATCTAAACAATTTAATTATGAATTTAAACAGGTTCACTGATTATCAAGTTTTAAGATCTTACCTATATCAAAAGTATCAAAAGAAGGATGATCATTCCAACTAAAACAGGTTAAAGGTTCACATAAATGTGTGTGCCAAGTTCACTTATCAGCTCTAGTGACTTAGTATTAATAGTGACGTAACTTTGATGAATAAAGGAAAAAAAGGCCCATGAGATTTTGCAAATTTAACAAGTCCAACAAGAAGCAAAACTTACCAGTGGGTCAAAAGGTTTCCCAACAGTCTCAACAGGGGCAACACCCAATGTGCCCAAAATCTCAGTGAACTGCTTATGGATGCTCTGATAACTTTGATTGATCTTCTCTTCTCCCTCTGTCTCCACCTTGATCTGTGCCCTAGCTCTCTCAAAATTATCCAGGACACCCAATAAAGTCTCTACTACTTCCCCTTGAGCATTTTTTACCAATGAAAGACGTTCCCTCTCTGTTCTCTTCCGAAAATTATCAAAGTCGGCACTGATCCTCAAAACTCGATCCTTCTCTGCGGAAAGTTCATCAGTTATGGATTCCAATTTCCTTTCAACTGCAAGTTTTTCATCTTCAATTGACTTCAGAAAAGATTCTATTTCTGCTATTTGAGCTCCATTGCTATCAGCTAAAGCTTGCTTATAGGATTGAAGTGCTGCTATGAGGACTGATTGAGGCAAATCCTCAGTATTAACTTCTGTATCCTCAATTATGTCACTATCACTTGAAGCATCTTCCACACCATTATAACTAACAGAAGAGTCCTGATACATAAATGTATGAGCAACAAGAAAATGCAAGGGCACAATTATGTGTAAAGTATAACTTTAATTAAAACAATCTAAATCCAAGCCATGCGAATCTATTTTTCCTAGTCAGAAGTCATTACATTTTATAAGCACCCAATATCCACAATAATCTATACTTGTAGGTCTAAAAGACCATAGTTTATTGACTATGTTTCATTTCAACACACCTAATTCTAGTCTTCAATTGAATGGAGCTTATGGTCCCATCATTTGATTATATAGTGATTCATATTATCGTATCTACAAAGCTGCACAGGATATAGAGGAATCAGGACTTATTGAAAATTTGATTTTGATAAGGGCATGGTCATTTTTCAAATAAACTTACAAAGAGCAATGCATTAAAGATGTCAACACGAACCTAAAACAAGCGACTACTGGAAAACTAAAGCAGCAAAGAATGATTTAACCAAACTCGAATAATGAGCCCAAAACTACCAAAACTGCTTCCATACTTACAATTTTAAAGCTGCATAGGATATAGAGGAATCAGGACTTATTGAAAACTAGATTTTGATAAGGGCATGGTCATTTTTCAAATAAACTTACAAAGAGCAATGTTTCTAATCCTTACGATTCTTTTGTCTATAGCTTAAATTTTTTGGCCTCTTGGTGGAGCTCAACTCACATGGTCTTTTCTTCTTATAATCTTTCCACTATTTTTCTCAACGGGAAAGCTTTCTTGTAAGTAGTTTTCTTTTGGGGGCTCTCTCTGCCCGTCTTCAGGATGTATTTTCCTCTTTGGTATAATACATTTTTGTTTCTTATCAATATATATATATATGCTTTCAATTTTAAAGCTAACACAATGAAATTTCATGTGGATAATTTCAAGGTGGGAAGGGTTTAAACCTCTCTAAACTATTTGTCTTTGAATGTCTTACTAGACAGACAATTCAGTAGAGTAATTACAACCCAGAAATAAACAATGGGTTTAAAAAATGCCAGAGTGTCGTATTCCCTCCTACAGAGTGTTTCCTAACATCAAACCAAGAGGCAAACCCTCTGAATTGATATATTATAAGTACCAATGTGATCCTACCTACTGCTCTGCACAAAATAATACCCATCTTCGAATTCATTTCCATGTACCAAAAAAAAAAAAAAACAATCTAACCTACCCAACTAAAGAGTCAAACTAAATTAGCTCAAGAAAGAAAACAGCTACGCAAACTGAATAACATCCCAAAAAAAGGAAAAACTAAGAGTACCTCAGCCTCAGATTCGCGAACTCCTTCTTCAATTTCACTAATTTCAGTTTCCCCGGTGGAAGCAAAGGGCGCGAGCTTGGGGAACCGGAGAGAACGAGGACGAGAAAGCTTGGAGGAATAGATGCAAGAAATGGAAGAGCGAGAGGTTCTAAAGGCTAGAGATGAAGACTTAAGGGTGGATTTGGAGGAGGGTATGGTGGCTACACTGGCCGTAGGAGTTGCCTGAAAAAATGGAGTTCTGAGAACGGTCGCCATGGGAGAATTTACAGAGCAAAAGAGAGATAAGGGTACAGAGGAGAAGAAGAAAGTGGGATGTTCGCGAAAAGTTGGGTGAGAAATAATATTATAAAAAGATTGGAGTTCGATTGCCAGCCGTTGATGGAATTATCACCCAACTAAGGCCTTGGTGATAATTAATTAGTATTTTTCTTTTGGAAAATTGTAATGGGTAGCAAAATCCATAAAAATATTTACAGATTTAGCAAAGGTTTTTCAAATTTGTAAATCTGGCAAACTTTTTAAATTTGATTTCCGTAATTTTCATTATTTCAATTTTACCCTCAGATGTGTATCAGCAAGTACATTTGATATACTATATATTTGGTATATCAATCAATTGATATACTTTATATTTAGGATTGATATACTTT
>JAOANK020000083.1:438836-456910 GCA_026257165.2 Telfairia occidentalis
TTGCACACCAAAATGAGAAAAATGGGTTTCCCCACAAAAATCTTCTTTCTTTTGGTAAATCTATGAGAAGAAAAAAAATAAAGAAAGAAAGAAACTTGTGATCCTTTTTTTTTTTTTCACCTTTCGGTGTCTCAAACCCCTCTCTCTCTCCCTAAGTGAAAAAGTTCCATTTTTGCCTTTCTTTGACACACGTACCGTCTGTTTGGCATCACTATGGAAAAAAATTATTTTAAAATAAAATTATTTTTCCTATGAATGTTTTTTTTTAAAAGTTAACAATGTAAAATGTGTTTAGTATAGTTTCTTAACTAATTTTAAATAATCAAAAGTGTTTTTTTTTAAAAATCTGAACAAATAAAATGCACTTTAAAAATAATTAGATTAATTTAAAAGCTATTTTTTAAGAAACACGAAGGAAATAGATTATTCAAAAATAATTTTTGAATTAATCTAATTTTTTTAAACTGCATTTTATTTGTTAAGATTTTTTTAAAAAACACTTTTGGTTATCTAAAATTAGTTAAGAAATTATACTAAACACATTTTAAATTGTTAATTTTTTAAAAAAACTCTCATTAAAAGAATAATTTTATTTCAAAATTACTTTTTTCCATAGTGATGCCAAACAAGCCCGTAGTCTAGTTAATTTTGTGAAGATTTTTTTTTTATTTAAATCTTATTTTAGTTTCTAAACTTTTAAATTTGTTCAATTTTAGTTCTTAAACTTTCAAAATATTCATTTTGTTCCCTACACTTTTAGATTTGTTCTATTTTAGTCTCTCAACTTTCAAAATGTTCATTTTGATCCCTGAACTTTAAAAAATTAATCATTTTGGTCGCCATATCTTTTAATTTTTTTTTAATTAATTAATGATATAATTTCAAATATATGAATAAACATGTTAATGTGAGTATGTATTTAAGCTACATAAATTGAATACGAGCATCAGACAAATAAATACTAGATGACAAAATTATATACCAAGGACTGGGATAATTATTTTTTATAAGTTAAGGGACTAAAATATACATTTAGAAAGTCTAGATACCAAAATGGAACAAACCTAAAAGTCAAGGACCAAAATAGACATTTTGAAAGTTTAGAAAGCAAAATGAAATTTAAACATTTTTTTTAAGAAAAAAAAAAATTCAAAATCGATCTCAAGACAATTGCAAAATTAGTCTAAACTCTACTATCTCGTTTTTTTATTTTGTGAGGGTGAAAGGTGAGAATTCATGTTTTTTTAAATATATATATATATATATATATATGTTTTTTCTAAAAAAAAAAGTTATAACTTTTAGTTTTTATTTTAAAATATAAATGTGAAAGCAAAGCCATATTTCCATTTATTACATTTAATAAAGAATTGCTATAATTTAGAAGTAATTCAAAATAATAACAGTTTCTATTAAAATGATGCCATTATTGATTTGGTCATTATAAACAAAGAAAGAAAAGAAGAAGAATAAAATGATGTTTGAGATTCGATTTTTGTGTTGAAAGTGAGAAATGAAAACATATGTAGTTTTTTAAACTCTAAACTAAAATAAATGAAAAATTTTGACATTTAAACTCAAAATAATAATACAATAATATATTTATGTTAATTTAACTAAAATTGATCCAATTGACAGGTTACATCAACAATATTAATAAACAAAAACTAAATAGAAGTTTAATCTAAAATTAAAAAACATTATTGAAACTTTTTGAAATTTAAGAATTAAATAATTACATAGTTTAAAGTACAACTAAATTTATAAGTCAAATCTTTTCGTTTCTCTTTTCGTCATTTATTTAAGTAAAAAAGATATGCTGTCCAAATTGATAAAAGACTTGTTTTTAACTTTTTCAAACACATCTTCTTGTCAAGTATTTTAAAAGATTTTTATTAAATATATTAAATGTTATTTTTACAAATCATTTTTAGTATTGAAAAAAAAAAGTCTTTTTTTTTTATTTTTATTTGCTTAATTTTGCATTTCACTCTATATGAAATAGTAAAAGTTTCAATTTGATCTCACTATTTATATAGATTTTATCATTATCCTAATGTTTGATAAAAATTTGTTAGACATGAACAAATATCTATAAAAAGTTATTTATGAAGATTGCGAATATGAATTTTATTAAGTTTCATACATTTCACTGTCCCAATTAAAATTTTCTTTTCACTATTTCATAGAAAATCCTCTTACACTTTTGTAATCTAACTTCGCCACCAAGTTCTTCTAAGAAGTTCTCTTGATGTTTCTCTATTCCATGATATTATTTTGAATAAAAAGAAAAATAAAGTCATAATTAATCTTGTTTAAGAATGCAAGTGATAATGCTCGTAAATTTTTTATGATTTCTTGAGTACAATCCTAATTAACTTGTCATGTTGAATTTCTTATCCCTATAATTAATAATAGTAAGAACTTTGGTAAACTTTAATCCAAGAATATGAACGGTAACAAAATTCACAAAATTAAAACTAAGATTCATGACAGAGCTAATTTAACCTAAATTCTTAGCATCTCATTCCCATCAAGTTTGTTGAATTAAAAAATGAAATTATAATAGTAATACATTGTTGTCTTGAATTTTGGAGAAAATAAAAAGTCAAAACACCTAAATTCGTATTTAAATAAACATTAACTTCAATTTCCTCGAACAAAACACAATCTTATCCAATTTCCACATTTTAAGAAAACATTTCAACATACCAAACAAGCCTATTCCATTATGTAATAAATATACTTTGACATGTTCATATTTTCATCAATCAAAGAATTTGACACTGATATTTTTATATACCTTCAAAATAGACCAAATATGAGAAATGTTTATAGTATAACCAATATCAACATAAGCACCAATAAAGTAAACCAAACACAACTGAGTGATCAAACACTTATTACCTTTCTTAAAGTTAACCGTTCGATCACTCAGAACCAATAATAAAGATTTGTTCCTTATATTAAGGATTTATTGACTAACCTACATAATTTAACATATTAACATCGACATTCTATGGAAATTTACATCATCCCTATAAAATCGAGATATCGATATTTTTGTCCACATCAAGATCTAAATTCTAGCAAGGCAATGCCAAGTTTGAATTATGATCCAGTTTCTGCTTCCAGTCTTCAGTCTCCTGAGTACCATTTATGACACACAATTTCATCTGGCCATTTCAATGACAGAAAACTACAGACATACACCTTTCTGTAAAGACTGAAGAAACTTACTTTGTTCATTGTTCTTGCAGTATTTTTCCAGTTATATCCATCTCTCTCTCATGGTTAACCTTTGTAGAGAGAGAGGGGGGAGAAAGACACATCACATCACTTTTAGGACACATTATTATCAAACCCCACCTATCAAAAATAGCAATGTATGATGAGTGTGAAATAAGAGCAACCTCCTATGGCTATGATCCTCACCAGCCCTTCTTCTTCTTGATTGCAAATAGTACAAATGGGACCACAGCCAGCATGACTTTAAAATCTACTCTTCAGTACACTAATTTAACTTCCACCTAGGATTAGCTGGTACTGTGTCACTGGCCTGTGAAGATCATGCTGTCACCCTACTTTATGAATTGGCTAGCTCCTGATCAAAGAGTGATTCTATAATTTAAGTCAATTATATATGTGCGTGTGTGTAGGAACGTTTATTTTTTACCTACAAATTTAACTTCAAAGTTCTAATTTCATAAACTCTAAATTTAAAGAGTAGTAAAATTAATGTATTTGGTTAGTCAAGTTGTTTTTTGAGATTTGTGATCGGGTGCCCGAGGGTGCAAATGATCTTGTAGTTGAACGAAATTGTCTTTTAAGTGCTCAATTTTGTGATGGTATTAGAGATTTATGTTGATTGGATTTAGATATTTTTATGTTGTTTGATTTCATAACTAGACTTCGATTTTTTTACAATTGGATTTGAGAGTTTTTTTGGATTTTGTGTATTTAGTTAGTTTGAGTTTACGTAATTTATTAGTTCGATTTTTCAACAATTCAACTTAAATTTGAAAATAGTATTAATTCAATATTGAAAATGATGATATCAAAACTTTAAGATTAAACTTGACTTAGCCAATTGAGGTTAGAGTTCTTTACAGAAACTAAAATCTTCTCTGCTTTGTTATTGTTAATTTTTTAGAAATTTGTCATTCATTCTATTTCGATCCTATAATAAGAAAAAGTTTGATTAAGATCCTTAGACTTTAGACAAACTACATTAATTTTTAATCTATAAGAACCAATACTGAAATAGAATAAGACAAAGTATAGGACCAAAGAAAACCATTTTTAATAATTGTCATAATAATCATTATTGGTAAACCAAATAACACGTAAGTTCAGACAAATAAAGCCTTATCAGATGACTGGAACTCCAAGAAATTATTCCTCTACTAAAATTTAGCAATTATTATTTAATTTTAAAAGGGAAAAAAATCAAATAAAACTTACTTGATACAATAAATGACCCACTTATTGTCCACGGATGAGCTGAACCCACAGCCTTGAATGCCATTGAATCCTGTCCAATTCATAAAACAGCTTTTAAATCTCTCTCTATCAATCTCTCTTTCTCTTTCTTTCTTTCTCTCTAAATCAATATCTATGCACAATGGCAATTAAAAGAAATGGTTAATTGCTTACCGCAAGTCTACAGCATTTAAGAAACCTTATTTATAGCCTTCAAATTAGGCCAATTATCTGGACCCAGTTACAGAAGAAAAAAGCAACCCACCTTTCTCAAAGGCCTGAGAGGTCATAAGAGTCAACAAAATCTTGATTTTGTTTATCAAATATCAATCTCAATTATAATGAACCTTCCAGAATAGTGTCAAATCCACTTTGACAAGAAGATAATGCAGAGAATAGATGAACCCATCTCAACAACAAATGTGAATTGTAAGACTAAAAGGATTCCCTAATAATATCTTTTTCCTTTTTAACAAAAAAATTATCCTCCAGTTCCTTGGGGTTCTGGTTGGTCACTTTTATGATTCTTTTGTCTCATAAATTCTAAATGAACAATGTATTAATCTTGTTTTTATTATCTCGGAAAAAAAAAAACTTGTTTTTTGTTTTAAGGGTTCTTTATCCACCTGCTTCTTGCTATTTATCTCCTTAAATATTGATATGATGCCTTATTCTGATCTTTTGGTTTGGACTAACCCAAAGCCTCTTCTCCTTTCAGCATAAGGTCTCTCTGTGATACAGCTCTATGCCCCAAACCCTTTCTATCTTCTTGGAAAACAATTCCTTAGTGAATTTTAACAAGTTCTGGACCCAAAACTTTCTACTTAATAATGATCGTGGCTAAAGTTTTTCTAAGAAATCATTAATGCCTAATCCTTCGTCATAATGATTGCATTAAAAGACTTGCTCTATCTGTTAAAGCAAATTCAACATACCGTACCGCTAATTAATTCAATGGAAAATTTTCCTTTTCCTAACCAAAATTAAGAGCAAGTCTGAGAGTATAAGCTACTGACCGGGTCTTCAGGAGTGGATTTTTGCTCCTGGTTGAACCTTCTTCAATGTTCGATGCTAATAGTCACCAGAACAGTTGACTGGGTTAAATTGTTCACACCATTTTCCAAGCAAACTTCCTTGTTCAAAAGCCAAAGAGAAGCTTTACGATAATATATTCAAGAACCAAATAACAAAACTTTGCGCAGCTTCAGAAGTCGAGAAATATAACTTGAGAGCACAGGTAGAGCCAGTAAAAGGAGGGAACAAAAATATTTAAATATTGTGAAGTTTTTCGTAAAAATATGTCACAGTAAGACAAGCAAAATTCATGAAAGTTCTCTCCAGTTCGTACATACCCGAATTATAAGTAATTAACGTAGAAAGGTTTACAGAATAAAAACAGATCGACCTGAACACTTCAAATGTAAAATAAACCTCAGGAACCAAAAAGGATAAAGTAGAACGTGCTACTTGAAAATCCAATGCCTTTCTATAGATCACTCATCTAATCATCAACCTCAGCTTTAATCTCCTTTTGCAATTCTTCCTTGTATTCCTCGAAAGTTCCAGGGAATGATTCAACAGTTCCATTTTCAACCACCCAAATTTCACTCTTCTCTTCATCCTCGCAAACACGCGATATGAGTCGGGAATCATGACTGACCAGAACAACTCCACCAGTGAACTCATCTAAGGCATCTGCAAGTGCATCAATACTCTGCATGTCCAAGTGATTCGTGGGTTCATCGAGCAGTAATATGTGCGGGTTTGACATGGAAATTGAGGTAAAAACAACCCTGGCCTTTTGGCCTCCAGATAATTTGGCAATTGGTGTGAGGTGATTGTGGCTAGGAAGTCCAAATTTCCCTAACTTAGCACGAACAGCCTCCTGCTTGCTTAAACCCTCTTGATCAGGATGAAGCCGAAGAAGATATTGAACTGGTGTTTCCTCCATAGTCAGAAGGTCCACAAAATGTTGTGAATACCTTCCAATCCTCAACTTCTGACTCCTTCGAACTTCACCTTCTGTTGGTACCAGATCACCTGCTAGCAGATTTAGGAGAGTAGATTTTCCCGCTCCATTGGGCCCAACAATAGCAACCCGCGTACCCATATCAATACCCACATCAACATCAGAAAGTCTAAAATCTTTCCTATTTGGATAACTAAAACTGACTTCAATCAACTGTAATAATGGTGGTGTGAGCTCGGTAGGTTCAGGGAAGTGGAATTCTACACTATAATCTCTCCACTTCCTGGGGGCCTCCGGCAAGGGATCATCCTCGTCAACCTTTCCCTTGGACTTGTTTTTTGAAGCTTCCTTAGCAGCAGCAAACTTTGCTCGGTCTTTCACCTTTTCTTGCTGAGCCCTGCTTCCTGACCTCTTAGCCGCTTTTACCTGCTTATCATATATCTCAAACTTCTTGTTCATTTCTTTTCGACGCTGCTCATACCCACTTTCAAAATCGTCAAAATTCCCACGATAAAAATGAAGCTTAAAGTCATGTAGATGAATAATCTCATTGCAAACAGTGTTGAGGAAATCTCGATCGTGTGACACAACAACCAGAGTTTTCTTCCACCGACAGAGGTACTCCTCCAACCAGAGAACAGCCCTAAGGTCCAAATGATTTGTAGGTTCATCTAGTAATAAAAGTGTGGGCTGAACAAAAAGAGCTCGAGCCAATGAAATTCTCATCCTCCATCCACCACTAAATGAACGGGTGGGTCGTGCTTGCATATCCTTGGTAAATCCCAATCCAGCAAGAATTTTGGACGCTTGAGCCTCAGCCGCATCCGAACCCAAGAGCTGCAGCTTTTCATATAAATCAGCAAGCCTCTCTCCTGCATCATCCTCATCATCATTTTCATCTTTACTCCCATCAGAATTTTGCAAATCTGCAACCTCTTGCCGAAGCTTGACCAACTCCTCATTAGCAGAAACCACCGCTTGAAGTGCAGTTTTATCATCACCAACCACCTCTTGTTCAACCAAGAGAACATCAATATTTTTAGGAACCGGTATCTTCCTCCAAGCAAGGAGCTTTAATAATGTAGACTTTCCCATCCCATTAGGCCCAACTAAACCATACCTCTTCCCATGAGATATTTTCACTGATGCATTTTTTAAAAGCTCTTTCCCTCTAGCTGAAACAGAGAAATTATCAATTGTTATGTCTTTCACATTTGCATCAGCCTCATCATTACCATCAAGAATCGAAGCCCGACTACCAATGACAACAGTAAAAGCATCATGGTCATCTTTTAGAGCTTCCTGTCTGGCTTGTTCTGCAGCATGGGCAGCAAACATATCTTTCCTCTCCCGTTTTTTCAACTCTTTGTCACTTACAGCAACCTCTAGAGGCTTCACCTCAGCTCTGTCCTGCCAGGGTAGCCGTTTCTGGGAATTGGTACTTTGTTGCTCCCCATCAGACACAATTTCTTCTTCCTCGTCATCTGAGGGAGGGAGATCAATACCATCAGTGTAAGATGCTACTTTTTTTGGAGCTTTTGCTTGAGGTTTAGCACTGCCGGTCAAAGATGAAGATCCCTTTCTAGGTTTATCTGGTTTCTGATCCATACTGGCAAGCATTTCTGACACAGAAAGCTTCTCTCTCTTCCCAGAAACATCTTTACTAGGCTTGACTTTGGTGTTTCCACCACCTTCTTCTGATTTCTTCCTTCCCATTGCACCAATCAACCTAATAATGGGAAAAATAATTGATCAAACATTAACACAAAAACCATCAACATGAGTTGTTCAAGTTTGACATCTTATAATAACATTGACGGTTTATTTTCTGCAACATAAGGATCAAATAAAGAGTGAAATCATCTTAAAAACACACAAACATGCGATACACACATACTACCATGTCATGTTTCCCAAAAAAAAAATCAGTCCTAATCACAAGCACGCGAAGGACAAGTAACAACAAGATCCGATTTAGAAAGAAACACATCATTGCAACACTACACTCAAACTTATGAAAACTTAGAGCAACTGAGGAAATTTATACATATCGAACAACACAAAGTTCAATGCAATCAAGAAACTTATAAAATAACATATAATATTAGAAAAGATTAAGAGGATATGACCAGGATTATCAGGCCTCGGGTCACTGAAAAACAATAGCCTCCAGTATATACTCTCAAAAACTATTTGATGCCTTATGAAGTTACAAGAGATCACTCACCAAAATATATTATGCTTTATTTATGCCAACCTAAGTTCTTTTTCATATAACTTGAATACAATAACCCAAATTTCTGTGCAAGAAAAATGGAACCTATTAATTTTAACAAATAAAACATCTCAAATCATCAAGTTATGGAACACATACATACTGGTCACATAGGCAATTTAGCAAACATATGAAGTCAGTCCTTATATATATATATACAAACACATATATATAAGAAACAGAGAAATTTGTATTAAACTAAAAAAAAATGTACAAGAGGGAGGGAAGTGAGATATCTCCAAAGAGCCAAAGGATTATAAAAAGGCTTCCCAATCGACAAGAATTTTCAAAAGATCATAATTACAAAAATCCTTATGAAGGAGGCAGCACGAGGAGGCATGGAATTTTAGGATAGGCCCAAGGAAAGGTCGAATAAAAGAGCCCTTGGAAGATGGTGGAAAACACCAGCTCAAGCCAAATATTTTGAAGAGATTTGCCCAGCATGCATTCGCAAAAGAGCACTGGAAAAGAAGATGGCAACAGCTTTCAAGGTTGTTTCTCCATAAAGAACACCAGCGGGGAGAGAGGAAGTAGTTCGACAGTCTTTTTTGAGAATATCACAAGTATTGAGCTTGCCTTGGATCATAATCCATAAGAGACTTTTAGTTTTCTTGGGATTTTGGACTTCCATACATGATTAGTAATGGCAAGGTCAATTTTATCATGCTTTGCTGACAAATTAATTGTGGGTGATTTAACTGAGAAATGGCCATCATTGTTAAGGGACCAAATCCTAAAGTCCTCTTGGTCGGACAATCAGCAGCAACTAAGGAGAACCAAAAGGTGACCCCGATCATCAGTTTCATTATCAGTCAGGTTTCTTCTAAATCTCAAACTAGTCAATCATCATACAAGTTTAGATAGGTGGTCACCATGACTTGAACTCATTTTCTTTAAGTAATTTACTATGTATACTGTCCTTATTGACCTGGCCAATCCCATGGTGATTGAAACCATCTATCGACTAAATTTGATTTAATTGGATTTGTTTACATTTGGTTCTAGACTCTGGTTCAGAATTGTCATGGTTGTATAAGCACCTACATCAGACACAAATCAAACACACAAATCAACGATATTTGCACATACACACGGCCGCAGATCAATAACAATTCAACAAAGATCTCAATATTCAATTCAACACTGCATCAACATTAATAAAATCAATTTCAAGTATTCTTACCTCTTAGCATCAAGTCTATCAAGAACCCGTAAGTATCTTACTTCTGCAGAAATCAACAGGAAATCGAGTAAGTCGGCAATCAAAATAAAGGGTAAAAAAAAGACAGGGGAGATTCATCATCAGCCGATTGCATAACACGATTTAAAACCCGAAAACTAAACGGAAAATGAAGAGACCTCAATCACCGACTGAAGGCGGCGGCGAAGACCGACTTCAAAAGGGACTGAAAAACGCCGATCTGTGAGAGAAGCAAAAAGAGGCAGCTGAAAGTTGTAGTTAGATACAAAGAGCTTGAAAGAAATAGCGAACTGAAGGCTGGATTAAAAATCGAAGAACGAAGATTGAAATTGCAGAGGGAGAAAGACGAATTGGAAACGAGAATGAATTGGGCCTTTAATGGGCCTACAGACAAGATCTTGTGGGCTAATTGGGCTCAATTCCCTTCTTGAAAATTGAATTTATCAAAATGCCATAATTATATAGAGAAAGATTGTTTTGATTAACTACAGAATATAAACAGAAATCGTGGGAGGATTATTTTAGAAATCACTTTGGAGATAATCGAATTGGTTTAAAATCAATTTTAGAAGAATCATAAGAGATTGACCGGAATCAATTTATGACGTTTTGGTATTCGTAGAATCACTTTTAGCTATAGTGTAATTAAAATCAATTTTGAAAAAAATACAACCGAACCAAACCAAATTTACTCCATTGCCACTGTTGTTAAAAGTGCACAATCTTGCTCATTAAGCCGCTAGCAGAAGATTTTCACAAAACTTTTTAGACTTAAAACTCGCCATATGGAGATAGTTTGGAGGAAGATTTAGCAAGAAAAACTACAATGTGGAGAGTGAAAAGTGAGAACGAGAAAGAGGAAGGGAGAGAGAGAACGAGAGTAAATTAAACGTCCATTTTTTTCATTTATGGAAGTTTAAAAGTTCAATTTTTACGAGTAATTTTTTTATTTGTAAAAGTTTGAAGGACTTAATTTTTACAACTTTAACAATCAAATCATATTTTCACAAGACTCTCCCCCGAAAATATCACTTCAAAAGACCATTTCAAAGTCATCTCTTAAAAAGACGATTTCAAGGAAACATAAGTTTCGTCTCTCATAAGCTCTAACTGTTAAAATTTATTGATGGCATCCAAATTCCACAACATTGCAAAATGAAAAGAGCTAAGGAAACATCCTCTTCAGTTCCATAAATGTTTAGATTTAAATTGAGTCAGAATCTTTCAATTTATAGAATGTAAAAACAAAAAAACAAATCAAAACTTGTGGAAGGAAAAGGATCAGAACTGGAACAGCATCTCAGGTGCATATCCAAGAGCTTCAAGATGAGCAGCCATGGCCTTGTTCATTGGTGGTGGCCCACATCTTAAAATCTGCTTACCAAACAGGGTTTAATATGTCATATTTTTAAAGTCTGAAACTACCCTTCACAATTTATTGTTCCAAGAAACAAAAATCAGCAAACAAACACAGCTCTCTACCAATTTCTTATCCATGATTCGATGAAGCCGCCACATTGTGGTTAGCTCCTAATAACCATCGAATTTAGGTTCGAAAATCTTTCTGCCCCTAATAATCGCTAGATATAAAGTCGATGTGCTTTTACAATTTCTCTCTCATAAATTTAACAATATAAAACTGTCAGTCACATTGTGGCGGCCTCAGGTTAAAACATACTAACAGTCCCCATTACTTGAGCTCTTATAACATTGTAATCTTCATACTTGGTAATGATTTAGTGATTCAAAAAATTATTGTGAACACAAAGAACTTCATTCACTTCTAAAAATAGGTCTTCCATAAGAACAAATTGACAAGAGAACACTTTTGAAAAAGTTTTTTTTTTCTTTTTCTTTTTTGAGTTCAACAAAACCAATCCCAACCAGCCTTATTATTTGAAACAATGGTTTATAAGTTGGTAATTGAATGTACCTGAATATCAGAAGCGGGGGCGGGACAATGGTTTTGAATCATCTCCTTCGATACAAATCCGACGCCGCCATCCCACACTTCAGGAGGCTGAGTAAGCAAATGGTATACGAAATGGTTGATCAAAATATATGGCGTTACAAATCATGCAACAAAAGTGCATATGCAAGCAAGCATAAAAGAAGCTCAAGAGGAGATCAATCTTGGTCTCAGAGAGAAGCCAATTCCATCATCAATGCACAACTTTACAAATCCGCCGGTGTTTGAGAGCTTGTTTTGCAAAACGAAAACATTTTGCTAAAACTATTTTTAAGCATCGTGATTGGATGGTTTAGCAGAGACGAGCCACCACGAGAAAAGAAACAACTTCTAGAAAACAGTTAACTAAACATATTTTCATTTTAACTTTTTATTCTAAGAAATTGAAAACAACTTTTCTTTTTTATATCCATGAGTGTCCGAGCTAACTTGCGCGCACCTCGACTCATCTCACAAGACAATCACCCGACTCTACTACATTTAGTTGCGAAAATAACTCGGAAAATATTAAATCATAGGTACATGATCACATGACTTGAACTCATTCCACAACCGAATTGAAAACAACTTTTAAGAACAGTTTTTAGATAACCCAAGTTTGGAAGAACAAGGGATTCAATCACACAATATTACCAAAAAGTTTATTCACCAGATTTGTCAAAGTTCATATCTATCGCCTGATATCGGTCACGAAAACTAAACAAAATGGGCATAATTTGATTTCCTGTTGTTTGACACGGAGCTCTTATAACAGTAGACAGTTTAGCCGCAAAGAAAAGACAAATATGAAAAGTAAAAATTTGGGGTGGCTGAAGTAGAAGCCTAACCTGGTTTAAGACATAGAAGAGCTTGAAGCTATCTGGGTACCTTGAAGCAAGAAGATCCAACTCCTCCTACAACCACACAAGTTTCTTTTGGTAAGAAACAGTTATAAAGTTCGAGAGATTTTTTTTCTGATATCCATGAGTGTCCGGGGCAATGTTATTATTATTATAAAAACAAAAGTGGAAGCCCAAGAGGTAGCTTTGTCTTTTGCTTCTTTTCAACCAAATCACCCTGAAATAGCCAAAACGGCACAATTTTACATGTTCTTATCTTTGTAAAAATGACCACCTAGAAGCTGGGAAATGAACTCCAATCAAGTGTGAATAAGTTGCCAAGGAGGGCAAACACAAGTGGCGAAAACGTTTCCACTAAATCAGTCATTGAATTGAGTAGAATTTTCTTTACGAGAAACGGAACTTTCATTCAAAAACATGAAAGAGTACACAAGGGAATAAAAAAAGAAAGCCCATGAAAGGAGCCAAACCAAATTAACTATAAAAAAGGGCGTTGATTCAAAAGAATAAGATCTAGCGAATAATTACAAGACTCTTTGGTGACTGAAGCTCTAGAGAATCTTTAAATATAGCTAGGTGTCAAAATTATTCTGAAGACCTCTAAATCACACTAAAAATCCTACCATTGCTCTCAAGAAAAAGACCTCTATTACAAATATCACTCAGACAGTTGTGGAAAATTAAATATCATCGCACCAGTTGGCCTAGTTTTATCTCTCTCCATAAAAGGATGAACTAACTATCAACTTGTCGTGAAATAAAAAGGTAGATTGGTATCCGTATTTACCATCAATACAAGGACGAGGGAAGTTCATTGAAGAAGAGACGACGAAATTACCTTTAAAAGAATGTCCTCATAGGTGACATTGGCATAGATGAGATGTACCTTCGTCTTGTCATTTGGATTTTCTAATATCGCCCGAGCAACCTAAGGAGTGGCAAAGAAAGCAGAGTATCTATAACAATAATTAAGTAGTCCAATGATGGTAAGTTGAGGAACTAAAATGAGCAAGCCAAAAGAAAAAAGAAAAGGAAATGTGTACCTGATACATAGGAGTAATGCCAGAGCCTCCGGCGAGCATACCAAATGCTCTGACCTGGCCTGGTTGATACTTGAAACGCCCCTGCAGGAACATTTTCATTGTGAATTTGAATATTCTCACTGTTTGCAAAGGTACTATGAAGTTCTTTCTTTTTTATCTCTCTCTAGAAAGAGAGAGCAGCTGTTCTTTAGTCATTGATAAACAATTTTTTTTAATTAAATTATCAAATAGATAGATTGCGTGAAAGGAGAAGAAGTCCATGCCGGCGTGTCCGACCCCGAAGGAAGCTGAATGCTAGACAGACAAATAGATAACATAAACCGAGGCAGTATACATAGGAGACTAATTTTCCATACCAACTCGAACTTGAACATTTATGACCTGTTTGAGTACTTTTTTATTTTTCCGTTTTCTGTTTTTGAAAAAACTATACGTATTGACTAACCTCTTTCTTTGTTTTCTAGTTTACTTTCAAAAAACGTTTTTGAAATCACTGATGAAGAAAAGGCTTCCAACATAAATTGAACCACTCCATTAATTCAAAAGAGAATGTTAGAAAAGAAAACCACAATATATATATATAAGGAAGGAGAATTCTTCCACCAAGCCAAATGAGTTAACTCTCCAATTAACTTGTTAAACATGAACTGATTTAGATTTGCAGAACAGAGAATCTAAGTTCATACATGTAAGGGAACATGTAAAAGACAAATTTGGACAGAGTAAAGTTAAGCTCATTTGTCAATGAAAGAAAATGTTTAAAATCCATAAAATCATAGATACTATAAACCATTAAAACTCATTACTTAAATAGCTTCTATTATTAATCAACATATACCTTGGGCCCCTTTACGGCAAGAAAATCACCAACACGCATCTGTCGGAAATGGTGCGACATCCTACCTTGGGGATACATCTGATTAAACACAACATAGAGTTAAGATTAACATACATGCATAAGCCCAATAAAATACTCTCCATCAAATGAAAACCTGACAATGTGTACCTTTATGACCAATTCAAAATATCCTACATCAGAATCTAAAGTAATAGGCGTGTATGGTTTGATAACCTCTTCACCTTGGCCATCCTTGCCCCTGTAGGATGGATGGACTATAATTTGTTAGGACAAAAAACCTTTTTCTCTTATGAAACAGAAAAATCTTCAAATTAACACCGAGCAAAGAGGGCAATAAGGCACTCGTCCCCACTCAAACCCAACGGAGAGATTACAAAAAACATTTCCAGTCAGTTTATATCAGAAGACGCAATGATTAGAAAAGCGTTTCAACAGTGAAAACTATCTAACAACTAAGAGTAACACAAGATACTCCACCTCAACAAAGTTCTTGGAAGTTTCCTTTAAAAGTTCAACAATTTCTCTCAAGCGAAAGACCAAAAACGTAGCCACCATAATATTAAGTCAAGTGACCTTTTTCCAATAGAAGTCGTGACTGGCAATGAGATGAATCAGAAAAATAACATGAGACAGACTGCAGAGCCACAATTGATAGCTTAACAGATACTGTTACAGAAAACTAGCCATACATAGAGTGAACAAGAAATAGTTTCAAGATTCCTCCTTCGTACAATATTCGGATCATGACATGTAGAAATCCAACTAATCCTATGAAGAATAAATAAGGATCAACTATTAGACCTGCAACTTATATGTTGTCCAATGGGAAGACCCAAAATTGAAGTAGGATTTGGGAGTATAAATGTAAACTTGGCCACATTATGGCTTAGCTGCACACGCTTGATAAGTTTAAACTCCTTGTAAATATCTGGATCTAAGCAACCTGAATGCACAAACCACATTGTAAGGAAAACAAATTTAGAAATGAATCAGATAAAATACCAATAGCAGGTGATGTTCTAATATATCATTACAATGAAACCATCCCTATACAAAAGAATCCTGCTAAAAGGTTGAGTGAGCAATACGTTTGGTACACATATTACTGAACGAATACTTCTTATCAACAAATCATATAAATATTTTCGTACACAACTCCAATCTTGAACCCTGTTCATGTGATATGTCCTATCAAGTCTCCTTAACTGACAGATCAATTTAAAACAGATCATTGGTTTAATTCAAACTGGAATGTCCATGCAGTTCTTTAAAAAGAAAAAACAAAAGAAAAAGACAAAAAAGGGAACTATAGTAATATTCAGACTCCAGAAACTATCTTGTGTCAAATTATTAAATTGCTTTTAAAATTTCAAGAAAGTGTAAGTTACTGTGAGCTGAAATAAATAGCTCAAGCTCAAATGGTCAAGATATCAACTCTGTTCATGGGTTGGGGGTTGAAATTGCTGTCTCCTATTTGTTCTTAAAAAAATGTAAGTTAATACTAAGAGATTAACCAAATAATATATATTCAAGCAGCTTGCATGGATCTATTTCTGAATCCAGATTGATTCCTTGTTCAAAACTCCACATATCCACAAAAGAACATGCAAGAACATTGAAATTTTCATCGAAATAGAACGCATCAAAACACAACAGATCCCAAAAACTGTTAACAGAAAACAAGTAGAAGAAACCTCAACCGCAAATCATGAATCCAAAACACCCAACAAGGAAATCCAAACAATGAGAACTACAAAAAACTTTGAGATTAACAGAAAACAGGAAGAAGAATAAAGCGTGGTAAAAAGTTGACCTCTGGATTTGCTTTTTTTGGACGAGGATAATAAATAGAGAGCACCAACGGCAAGGGCTAAAACAGCCACAGCCAAACCCAGAAGGATTTGAGAATCCAAAGTCTGCAAGAAGTCCATTACACGATTATTTGAGAAAGGTCAAATGGGGTTCTCTTATTTGGAAATTTGGAGGGGAATTTGAATCCAGAAATGAGCAGAGAGAAGGAAAATTCTATAATGGGTATGGTCCACCAAACTTTTTCCGGCTCCACAGCTCCGGAGCCGCTTTCAGCAGTTGCAGCCACTGGAGAAAATGAAGTGCACGCGAGTTAGGTGTGGCGCTACGGAGTATTGTGGAGGTCTTTGAGGTCATGAAGGACAAATAATGGATCAGACCGATTGACATCACATTTTGTTTATGGGTTTTTTCTCTTAGTAGTTGGTGTGGGAGATTCTTTTTTTTTTTTCCTTTTACTTAGATTTGCAGGAAGTTCTAGCGACCATATATGTCTTCAACTTTGAGTTGTCATAGCACAGGTTGGTTTGATCTTCTAATTCTGCATTTGTTGAACTCAAAGAAAAAAAAATCGAATTGCCTATTTACGAATCCGAACATATTACAATCGCAGTTCGATTCTTGCCATTATTTAACTTTAAATATTTAAATATAAAAACAGGGGTGAAATATGGATTAAAAAAATAATTATTAATAATAATATATCCTAGAGCAAAAATACTCTTGTTCCATGAATTTTTTTTTTCCAAAACTCTCACTCTTAGAAATATTACTTCGTATCTTAACTAATTTATATTCCATTTGAATAAATTATTTTATTTATCATAATTTTTAAAATAGTCTTTTTTTTTTAGTTTAACTAACATGCAAGAGTAGATATTCGAACTCATAACCTCTTAATTAGAGAAATATATCTTTAACTAATTGAACTATGCTCGATTTAACAATTTTTAAATTAGACTATTCAAATACAAATCAACTACTTAAAGCGTTAAACATTTATCTTGAGATTGAATGTTTGAATCTCAACGTCTTGAACTTAAAAAAACATCTTTAAAATAATCTTCATAGCTAGTTTGGGGATTAACTTGTAGAAGACAAAAAAAAATCTTTATAAACCTTCCCTTTAAAAATTTAAGAAATATATTCATTTGTCATTTTTTTTAATAGAATTTATTGTTATTATTTCAAATCAATAGAAATTAACCTCAAACTAACTGCAAAATTATTTCAATTTTTAAGATTTATTAAAAGTACTAGATTAGTTTGAACATATAGTAACTTATAGAGTTCAAAGACTAAACAATTAAAATATACAAACTAAAATCTAACAAGTCCAAAGGTATAAAAATAAAAAATAAATTGTTAATTCGAGCATAGCTTAATTGGTTAAGAGATATCTCCATAACCAAAAGGTTGTGAGTTCAAATCTACATCTCACATATTATTGAATTAAAACAAAAAAAAAAAAAAGCACGTTATTTTTATGATATGAATTGAGTCCCAAATTGACTTTTGTAGTTTAAATATTTCAATTCAATCTCTATGCTTTGGCCAAACATCGCAACCGGTCATTAGTCTTACCATATTGGATATACACAACATATTTTGCAATAGGTTGATACTTT
>JAOANK020000083.1:483703-497889 GCA_026257165.2 Telfairia occidentalis
GTTATTTTCTTGAGTGGTTTGTCATCATAAAAAAGGGGGAGATTGTTAGCTTTAGGGCTTCAATCAAACTTAATATTTTGATGATAGCAAACTTATTTATTTTACTGATAATTTTAGTATTTCTAAGTGTCCACAGCGTAGAGCTCGAAAAGACGATTTCAACGCACTTTGAATCACTCGAATCAGACATCAATGAAGAAGTTATGCTGAAAAGAAGATTGGTTAAAAAAAAAACAAAAACAAAACAAATCTGTGCCCGCGAAGACCAGGTTTCAAGCCCCATGGAGTCCATTTCTCACCCATTCTTTCTTTTTTTCTTTTCAAATTATAGTCGTTTTCCTTTCCATTTTTACCAAATATCTCCACCTTTCATCTTTAAGTTCTAGATCCAATGCGTAATTTTCAATATGCTCTTATTTCTTCTTAAATAAAAAATTAGCCTTCTTTTCCACACACAACATCAATTTCCAACAAACTTTCTTTGTTAAAAATCCTCTTGGATCTCTCCTAAAAAGTGCCCAAATTCTTTTAAATCTCACCCTTGCAAAATCGATTCACCCTTTGTGAGAGTTACATTTGTGAGAGCTTTTTGTCAATATTTGTGATTCAAAATTGTGTAATCTGCCTACTTAGAGGTATTGTTAGGTTTTCTTTTTATTATTATTATATCTTGTATTAAGGTGTGGGTACACCTTGGGTTGTGAGAAAAATAAATTTGTTGGATCCTGAACTAGTAAAGAAGATCGTGGGTTTCTCTTTAGCCCCCCAAAAAAGGAGGGTCGTTTGGTTTGGTTCTCACCCGCAAGAGGGCTGGTTGCAATAAATTACCCAAGGAATCTTGGGGAGTGGAGTAAGCAAATTGCTGAACCACTTTAAATTTTTGGTGTCCACTTTTCCTTTCTCTTTATTACCCCCCCTAGTGTTGTCATTCAATCCTATATTTTCACCAGTTGCGTTTACGTGACCCGTTTTTAGCCTATTCGGTGGGGTGAAGAAGTCCACCTCTTTGGCCATTGTGTAGATCTCTGCAATGGGGACGGTCGTAGGGGTCTACTTCTTGAATTTCGCTCTCCTACTAGATCGTTTTTTATCTCACCTTTCATGAAGCCATTCGCATAGGTCTTCTACTGTCATGAGGTCGTTTGCATGTGAGATGACCTCTGCAAATATCTTTGGCTTGTTGATGGTTATATATTGTAGCATCTTCGAATGCTTGCAGCATCCAATGAATGCGACTATGATCACTTCATCAGAGTAGTCGCTCACACGCAGCACGTCACGCTAGCGGGTGACAAATTGTCTCAACCTTTCTTAGATCATCAAATGGCTGGAGGGGCGTCGGTCCTCACTGCTCATGAGGAACTGGTCTACAAAAGGTTCGGCTAGTTCTTGGAAGGGGTATATTATCCAAGGTTTCAGCTTTTGGTACCAAGCTCGCGCTGCTCTGTTAGGGTGACAGAAAAGGCACAACACCAAATATCGTCTGGTACCCACTGTAATTCCATCTTCGATGTGTAGGTGTGGACATGTTTGATGAAGTCGGTCATCCCATCATACGGTTTCTTCGTTGGATCCTTGAATTTCTCAAGGATTTTTCCGTTCATTACTTTTGTAGTGAATGGTTCCAACCTTTTGTCTTGTCGCGACCCTTCTTGGGGCTTTCTTGGTGGTGGACTCTTTCCTCAGACCTTTGAGTTCTACTCGAACTTTCTCAAAAGCCTCTTCCTAGTTGGGTTTTCTAGAAGCACTGGTATAGAGGCCTCTACTGCAAGACGTGCTAAGCTCCCGCTTCTTCGCCTCAATCTTGTCCCGCAGGTCGGGCTTGGTGCAGCCTACAGTGAACCGATTCAGGAATGGCTCTACCTTGCGAACTAGTTTGTACAAAGCTTAGACCTTGCATGCTCGCTGCGGCAGGGTACTTCAACTCTGCGCGCGCTGCCCTGAGGTCTAACCCTGGAGGCTTGTGCTGCCGCGTCGTGGGCCCCCAGCTCTCGTGGTTGGGCCTACACAGATTGAACGTGTCTTATTAGTGCTTGCACTTGTGCCTGCACGGCCTAGATGGCATGTGTTTGGTCTCAGACCAGAGCCTGTAGGGCTTTGATCTGCACTGCGGCTGCCTAGTGTCCGCGGCCCCTCCCTCCTCTCCTGGTTAGGCTAGATGGGCCCCTTAGATAGTAGTCGTTCTTTCATTGTGAGACTATGACCGTCATCTATCAATTTCTGAATGGTTGGAATCCAATTTGGCCATCTTAGTAGGCTTGTTTCCTCGAATCCCCACAGACAGCGCCAAATGTTGATGGACAGAAATGCCTTGAGATGACGTGAGCTAAGTGGCAAACGACCTCAGACCTGCAAGAGAAGGAAGAGGTGAGGTGGGGTGGTGGAGACCATACTTCGACGCTCAAGTCAGTAAGGAAGATGAAGATCAATGAGTTTTCTTCTCTAATTAGTTCGTACCTTTCGATGTTGTTTTGTTTGGTATTTGTACTTGAGCGGATGAGATACCTTGGTAGTGAATTCCTCCTCATCAGTCATGATCTGTGGTTGATGAGAGGCGGAGTGATTTGAGGGAGTAAATCGCTTCTTTCACGTCCAACTGGAGTGATTTTGGGGATTTCGGCTTAACATACGCGGTCATCCTCGCATCGCCGAGCTAGCCAGTCATGCATCACCTTGGCTCCACTCGAGGCGTTCTAGTACGTGTGACGTCTTGGGACCGCCCACGTATCCAGGCGGTTTTCACTCCCATCAACTTCTTCCTTTCTTTTTTTCTAACTATTTGTTTAAAGAACTCTAACTAAAATTTTCCCTCTAACTTTATTCTCACTAAATTTTTTTTTTTTTTTAAGTTTCTTTCTAGAAAATTTATTTTTATGGCACGAAGTTTTTATTTTCCTGTCACTTAGTATTTTTCTCTCTCTAACATGTCTCCCTAGCCATCTAACTATTTCAAATATAGAAAGCCAAAAATAGTTATCAAACAAGTTTAGTTTCCTACTTTTGAACACATAAAACAAAAGATAGTTATCAAACATATATATGTTTTTTGCTTCTAAAAAATTGAAAAGCTTAAAATTAAAAACCCAAAACAAAAAACTTAAATAGTTATCAACCAGGCCTCTACCTTTTTTTTTTTTTTTTTTTTTGGTTTTCATTTTTTATTTTTGAGAAACAAAAATGATATATATTTGGTAATTGCCTTTTGTTTTCAGTAACAAAACACTAAACATATTTGATAACTATTTTTTTTACAAAAAAAATTAGTGTGACGAGTGATATGTTAGACATAGAAAACTGTGGGTGACATGTGGAAATAAGATTTTACGGACATAAAGATGAATTTTCTTTCGTAAATTTATAGAGAGAAAAAAGTTAGAGAGAGAATATTAGTTAAAGTTCTAAAGAAATATTTAATAGATAAAGATAAAGAGATGTTAGAGGAAGAGAGAAATTTTAACTAGAAAAAACTAAAAAGCAAGAAAAAAATTAGATAAAGAATAAAGTTGAGATCAAAAGACATTTAAGCAAAGAAAGATTAAAAAAAACTTTGAAGGGAGAAAATTTGCAGGGAGAAAATTTAGATAAAAAAAAATTTTATTTTAGTTCAACAATTGTGGGATTAGGGGATTGAACCATCGACTTTTTGCGATAGAAGTAGATGTCTTATCCACTGAGCTCTTCTCAGATTGAAACAAAGAAAAGTTAGATATATATGTTAGAGAGAAAAATAAATGTGAGAGAGAAAAACTTTTGAAATTTTTTTTGAAAGAGAAATATGAAAGTATGAAAGATAAGTTTATGGAGAGAAAATTGTAGGAAAAACATTTAATTTGTAGAGATAGAAAGCTTATAAATATGTTAGAAGAGAAAGAGAAATGAAATTGATTACTTTAAAAAAAAATTAAATTCTTTATAATTTCAAAAACATTTTTTAAAAAATAGAAAAGAGAAAACTATATTAGCATCAAACACCCTTGTTTTTCAAAAAACAAAAATGGAAAAACAGAAAATAGATAACAAAATGATTATCAAACAAGCTTTACCTACAAAAGAAAAAAAAACTGAGACATATAAGTAGTTTTAATAATAAATATAATTTTAAGAAATAGAAAAATAAAACCAAGACAGTGGATTACTAAAGACTCATTTGGTAACCATTATGGGCCCGTTTGGTAATGTTCCTTTTTTCTATTCCTAATTCTCGTTTATATTTTTTTAAGAAATAGATATGTTTGGTAACCCATCTTGTTTTTTGCTTCGAAATTTTGAGAAACATTTCCAAAAATTGAGAAAATTTTGAGAAACTACTACATTCTGTTTCTGTTTTCAATTTTCAAGCTTGTACCCTTGTTTCTCTCACTCCCCCAGCTCTTCTATTTCTCTCTCATTTCTCTCTCTTCCATTATATTTTTTTTCCCTTCCTTGTAACGCCCGTGTTATTTTATTATATTTTGATGTTTAATCTATTATTTGGGTTATTTGTTAAATAAGGATTATTTAATTATGATTAAAACTAAAGGAATTTTGTTTTTATTTTTTTAGGAAAAGGAAATTAAAATGAAAGGGGTGCCATTTTCATAATTATGTGGAGTAGGGTGTTTGGGGAGCCCTATAAATATGTAGCTAAGGCCTCATCCACCAATGCCTCCTCAGAGAATTTTCACAAATTCCCTTCCCTTCCTTCCTCTCTTTTCACGTCATTCTCCCCTTCTCTTCCCCAAAGTTTTTCTGCCACTTCCGCACACCTGACTTCTCTCCACAGCACCACCTACAGCAGGCAGAGAGCAGCCACCGACGACAACAGCGGGAACAGCACTATAGGTGGCCAGCGACACAGTTTTTTCCTCTTCTTTCGGCTTTTCCTCGCTTTCTTTTCCTTTTCCTCACTTCGATCAAGGGAGTTGTTCACAACCGACTTTCTTGACGCCTCTGCATACTCCTTATGGCATAGGTAAGACAACGAACTCGTGATTGTCATATTTCCCATGTTTCTTCCCTTAGTAATCACATTTTTTTTTTCTCTTTTGGGTCATTAAAAAGAGTGATTTTTGGCAAAGGAACGGTCGGAAAGGAGCGTGAGGTCGAGATCTACACGTTGATGGAACAGGCTCTCTGTGATAGCGGAGTGTGTACCACACTCGCTGAAACTTAAGCTGCGCCTGAAGGCACCTCTGGCCTCCATTCGACCTGATTCCGACGGCATTGGACTTTTGGAGTTGAGTAGAGTCAGAATCTGGTCCCTGTTTACCCAAATCATGGTGACACTTGAGCGACACGTGGCAGACGGCGGTGGCACGTGGGGTGTTTTCTGGATAGAACTATGTCGTGCCTCCCTTGATAGTATTTGCACCTTAAAATTCTTAGTTACCTATTTCCATCTTTGTTTAATGATGAATAAAGGGCTAATGAGACATTATGGGTAAGTGTGTATCTTAAGTGCTAAAGAAACTGTCCACTGGGTCTCTTAGGAATTACTTATTGTTTACAACGGTACAAGGTAGGTGTTCCCACACTTGGACAAGCCTTCGGGCTTGCTCAGACAACTATTTGAATTTTATGGTGTATGTTGTAGCTGTCATACTTATGCTTATGCTTGGTGATAGATAAGTGTGATGTATTATGATGTTATGATATGATATGGTTGACACACCTGGACATGTAGCATGTTATGATTATGTATGACATGATCTGGTGTTGAGCATGTGTGAAGTTGGTAGTTCTCTGCATAAGTATAATACCGAGGTTCTCCATGAGATTGTGAATCTCGGCATAATATGATATTGAGGTCCTCCATGAGAATGTATCCCTTTTCTCTGCATCGTTGTTATATCGAGGTCCTCCATGAGAATAGGTTTTGTACATGCATATTATATTGAGATCCTCCATGAGATTGTGTGTCTTTGCATGGTATTATATTCGAATTCTCCATGAGATGTTGTTTCTCTGTGCTGTTATGGTTTGAGATCCCCCACGAGATTGCCTTTTTTTTGCATGTTATGTGTGTTGCATGTCTGACCTGGGAGTTGAGGTCATCTACTGGTTATATATATTTATATACTCAACCAATTCTTATTATTTTTTTAAGGTAACAAAGGGGCCATCGTGGTGGATGACGAGGAGGGATTGCAAGGGTCATGGTCACCAGTCTGGTTTCTGCATGAGTCATTCGTTTCCATCATTAGTTTTTATTTAAGTCTTTTTTTTTTTAAGAAATTGTGAAGTTTTAAACCAATTCTTGAACTTACCATTAGATATTATTATTAGTTGTTTGAAATTGGGATCCCGAGTGTTTTGAAATTATTTGAAATAAAGTTCTTTTTAGATTTCAGTATTGTTAAACTTATACCAACCTTGCATATAAGCTCGCATGCTGGTAGGGACCTAGATAGTTCTTGTCAGGAAGTCGAGTCGATACAGTTGGTATCCAAGCCTAACAATTTTGTAAACTGCTTACATCGTAAGCCTTGTGTGTCGCCATGGCCATGCAACAACCACTTCATCTTCACCAGGTTTCCTTTAAACTTAAATATAAGATAGTTGATAGTCTATGAAAATTGTGATGTCGCCATGGAATGCACTTGCTTGCGTTTGAAATGATGTGTTAGTTTGGGCTGATTTAGGTTTAGTTCTTAGAACATGCCACCTCGTTGTAGAGAAGTCGGGCTTCGTGGTCAAGGCAGAAGTAGGGGTCGAGCGGCTCGCCTGTCTGTAGCCCAAGAGGACCAGCCTATGGAACAACCACAGGAGGAACAACCAAACGAGCCGTCAGTAGGTCAGCAGGTTTCCCCAGCGACAAAACCTTTAATGGTAGAGACAGTGCAAACCATGATACAGGCTGCATTGAACAACCAGATGATGGAGTTTCTCCAAATCATAGGAGTGTCTCGCTTCAGGCAAGATACCTAAAAGACTATAAGAAGTAGTACCCCTAGGCCTTCAACGGTGTGGCAATCGATCGGATTAAGGCTGAGTCCTAGCTATCATAGATGGAAACTATTTTTTGATACATGGACTGTCTTGGGAACAAAAGGTCCATTGTGTCGTCTTCATGTTAAGAGAAGATGCTTCACTATGGTGGGAGTCGACCGAGCATTCGATTGACATTACAGTGGGACCAGTTACATGGCTGCAGTTTAAGAAGGCATTTCTGACACATTACTACCCAGCTGCAACACGCTTCGAGAGGCAGTCTAAATTTTTAAACTTGATACAGCGCACCAGGTCTGTGGAAGAGTATGAGCGTGAATTCATCCAATTGTCACGCTTCGCCCGAGAGATGGTGGACACAAATGCTAAAAAGACTGTGCGGTTTCTCGTGGGTCTTAAGGATGGATTTTGGGGCGTAGTGGCGGCATGCTGCTCACAGAATTATGCGTCAGCATTGAAGGCAGCTTCCCTAGTTGACTCAAAACTACTATGGTGCAGGACCGGTGACACCAAGGGCCACAGTTCCCAGATCGTTGCGGCACCAGGATGAAGGATAGATAGACAAGCATGTGCAGCGGAATTGATCGAATTGCACTCTAATTAGCTCAAATTAAAGGATAAAGTCATCCTTGTAACTTGAGAAAAATAGAGAATTTAGGAATCTTACCTTTAACGATCAAATTCTCCTTCGTTTCTCCGTAGATTTGGTCACGATCACCTCTTTGACTACCACTAGTATCTTCTCAGCTATTCTCCAGCCTTAGAACTGATAGTGGGATCCACAATTGTGGTGAATTTGAGAGGGAATGGAAGGACGTTGCTGTTGGTTCAACCTTTGAACACCAAGTTTTGGAAGCAAAAAAGAACTCCTTCATCAATTCAAAAAAAGAACTCGTTCATCAATCCATTCTTGCACGAAATTCACCTCTACTTATCGAAAAAGTCATGCACAACTACCTCACTATATTTTGACACTCAAAATGGTGATGTATCAAGGCTTGGAGAGGTGGCAAAAAGTTGGGGAGGAAAAGAGAGAAAATGGAAAAAAAAAAAAAAAAAAAAACCTTTTTCCATTATCTTTCCTATTTTTTTCCTTTTTTCTTTTTTTTTTCTTTTTTTTTTTTGTTTTTGATTTTAATTTCATAAATTTAAAACTAAAACCATAAATTTAAATTAAAAAAATTTTAATTTTAAATTAAATTATTTTAGTATCAAATATTAAAATAATATTATTTTACCACCAATCCCAATTTTTTGAAAAAACTATTTTTCTAAATATGAATCCCTATTCATGTATATAACATTTAAATCTCATTTAAACATTATTTTCAACTCTCCTTGATCATTTAATTCACAATAAAACGTTGAGAGGTTGAATATATCATATATATTTAACGTTCATTCCCTAAACCGAATTTGAACACTTCAAACTCATTCACCACATTGTTCTAAAGTTTTATTCGATGTGAGGTAGTTGAGGGACCTAATGGACCTATAGATCATGAGCTCCAATGATCCGTAATTAGCCGGTTAAACTCTTTAACCTAGCTAACCAACATTCGTTAACTAACGGGTCATTCCACTAAAGCCGTAGCTGAACTCTCCTCACTATAGACATATTTTTGTCCATTTGATATAACCATGATCAGTAAGTCGACTCTTCACAAGTTGTTCGTAATCTCAACAGGATCAAATTATTGTTTTACCCCTGAATTACCTCTTGTTCCTTAAGTACCACTAACCCTCTAATGAACAACTTGGTTTGTGGTTCAACCACCAAACCGATTTCCTCTCGGCTAATGAGACGGTGGGCTCCTTGTTCAAGACCTGGAATCAGCACTTAAGGGAACAATCTCTCTACTATTCCTAAAGTCAGGTAGGAGTGAATTCTATCTCGTAGGACTATGTCCCCAACTATCTACCTGGTCTTGCCCATGAAATAAGAGGCATATTGAGCAGGCGCTGATGAGTCTCTCTCACCCATGCAGATCTAAGGATAATCTCAAATAAACAGGAGTTCATAGTTAGCTCAGGATTAAGATCGAGTTACCTAGGTCATCAGTTTGAAATTAGTCAGTGTTTCTCAGTAAACGGTGTTATAAAGAAACAAGGACTATTTCGCGGTCCGATCTTATGCAAACTCATTGCATAGAATGCCCCACTAGCATGTTTTCACGTGAACAATCTAGAATCACATCGTTTGTATGATATACAAAGCGGGCCACGTCTCATAGTGTCCCCAAGATAAGGTTCCCAGCCTAATCCTTATGCTATAGATTGTTTTGGCTATTTACTCGAACTTGATCTACTTTTATGTCTCTACATAAAGTTCAAGTACTCATAGTATACAAATGAGTTCTTAGTTTATTGGATTTATAGAGTTATACTTAATCATTTACTTTATTCAATAACAGCTTTACTGAATATCTTAAATAACTACTTTATTGATAATATAATATGTTTACAACGTTTACAAGCCATCAGTTTTAGGACATAAAAACCCATGAAACTCCAGTGGTGTACAATGCTGTTGAGTTAAGAGAGAGAAAACAATAAATACAATAAACTAAGGCATCTCATACCCAAAATTTTCTCTCACTTGCCCTAGATTATAAAACTCGGAGTTCTAGACTCTGAAGGTGACCCTCAAACACTTTAGCCGAGAGGGCCTTCATAAATGGGTCAGCAATGTTGTCCTCTAACGCTATTTGTCGGACAGTAACGTCGCCTCGTTGTACAATCTCCTGGATGAGATGGTACTTTCGTTCGATATGCTTCCCACGTTTATGGCTTCTAGGTTCTTTATAATTTGCAACTGTGCCACTGTTGTTGCAAAACAGAGTGACCGGCAGATGCATATTTGGGACCACTTCTAAATCAGTGAAGAACTTCCTAAGCCATATTGCTTCCTTTGCTGCTTCATAGGTAGCAACATACTCAGCTTCCATCGTGGAGTCTGCAATACAACTTTGCTTAATACTCCTCCAAACTATGGCTCCTCCATTTAGAGGGAACACAGATCCCGAAGTAGATTTCCTAGAATCTATATCGGTCTAAAAATTTGAGACAGTGTATCCCGTAAGAATCAAATCCTTACTTCATACAAAAGTGCATAGTCCCTCGTTCTCCTTAGATACTTGAGGATATTCTTAACGGAAGTCCAATGATCATATCAAGGGTTGTTCTGGTATCTACTGACAATTCCTACTTCATAGCATATGTCTGGCCGTGTATACAGCATTGCATACATTAAACTACCAACTGCTAATGCATAGGAAATATGTCTTATATCCTCAACTTCTTGAAGTGCCTTAGAACACTGTTCCTTAGACAAGTGAATCTCATGTCTCAAGGGTAACAACCCTTGTTTGGAATTCTGCATCTTATATCTAGACAACATCTTGTCAATATATGATGCTTGAGACATGGCCAACGTTTTGTTCTTACGATTATGAACTATTTGGATTCCAAGAACAAACTGAGCCTCTCCCAAATCTTTCATTTGGAATTGGGTCAATAGCCATTGTTTTATGCAGTTAAAAATCCTACCTCATTCCTAATGAGAATGATATCGTCTACATACAACACTAAGAAAGCTACAATAAAGTTAATGATTCTCTTGTAGACATAAGGTTCATCAACATTCTGTTTAAAGCCATAAGATTTGATCGCAGCATCAAATCTCAGATTCTAGGATCGAGATGCTTATTTTAGTCCATAGATGGACCTTTTAAGTTTACAAACCTTTTGCTTTTGACCATGTTCAATAAACCCCTGGTTGAGTCATATAGATACTCTCTTAGAGATAGTCATTCAGAAAAGTAGTCTTGACGTCCATTTGCCATATTTCATAGTCATAATATCTAGGAATGGATAAGAGTATTCTAATCAACTTTAACATGGCAACAGGGGAGAAAGTTTCTTCATAGTCCACCCCTTCAACCTGAGTTTAACCCTTTGCCACAAGTCGAGCCTTAAAGGTATGTACGTACATGATCTCGTTTCCTCTTGTAGATCCACTTACAACCAATAGGTCTTACCTCACTTGGTTGATCTACAACTTCTCAAACTGAATTGAAGTACATTGACTCCATTTCGAGATCCATGGCTTTAATCCACTGATCTCTGCCTACATCATTCATTGCCTATTTATAGGACAATGGATCCTCTACCCCATCATTAGGTATGACGAGTTGAGTTTCACTTAAACCCATATAGCGATTGGGCTAACGAATAACCCTGCCACTAGGTCGAGACTCTCTCTACTCTTGAGAGGGATGAAACTGATTAGTTCTATCAACAACTTTTGTTGATGGACCAGCTATATCAACAACTTTTGTTGATGTTCCTGTCATTTCTTCCGAAATCTCATTCAAGACTAGTTTGCTGCGAGGTTTATGATCTCTCATATGGTCTTCCTTCAAGAACGTAGCATTTTTCGACACAAACATTTTATTATCTTGAAGATCATAAAACAGACCACCTTTCGTTTCTTTGGAATATCCTACGAATAGGCATAATTTTGAACGGTGTTCTAGTTTCTTTAGGTTTTGCATCAACACATGCGTTGGGCAACCCCAGATCCTGATGTGACATAAACTACCTTTACGCCCTCTCCATAACTCATAAGGTGTTTCTGAAACACTTTTTGAGGGAACGTTGTTCAAAATATATACTGCATATCTCCAAAACGAACTAGGCAACTGAGCATAGCTCATCATCTATCGAACCATGTCTAACAAGGTTTTGTTTCTCCTTTAAGATACACCATTCTGCTGAGGCATACTGGGTGTAGAGAGTTGAGACTTAATTCCATGTTCTATCAAGTAGTCTTGGAATCTCAAGTCCATGTATTCTGCACCTCGATCCGATCGAAGTGTCTTAATGGTTTTACCTAACAGGTTCTCAACCTCAACCTTGTTCTCTTTGAACTTTTCAAGAGTTTCAGACTTATAATGCATTAGGCAAATATACCATACCTTGAATAATTATCAATAAAGGTGACAAAATATTCATACTTTCCTCGAGCTTTAACATACATCTGACCATAGAGATCTAAATGTATAAGTTCTAAAGGCTCTTTGACTCTAAGACCTTTTCCAGTAAAAGATCTTTTAGTCATTTTTCCCTCAAGACAAGCTTCACATGGAGGTAAAGAGTTGTCTTCTAATTGACTTAGGAGTCCACCCTTGACCAATCTCCCAATCCTATTGAGATTAATGTGACCAAGTCTTAAGTGCCAAAAATAGGTATTTTGAGAAACTTTTTGCCTTTTATTTTGTGTTTCAACTATTCTGAACATTTCAGTATTAAATACAGCTTTAACTTTCGTAGGTTTTAACTTGTAAAAATTGTTTTCAAAAGTTGCTAAACAAATGCGAATATCTCTTTTTGGATTGAACGCTTCATTTACTGAAAAAGATACTTTATACAAATGTTCCAACAAACAAGAGATCGATATTAAATTCCTACAACAATTAGGAACATATAAAACCATTTCAAGTAAAATGAATCTATCTCTGAAGAACAACTTCATATCTCCCACTCCTGGCTGAGAGAGACTCCTTTGATCCAACCCTGAGAGTTATCTCACCATCCTAAAGCTGCTTCCAGGAACTAGTTTTGCTGAAAATAAGAACAAACATGATTAGTGGTTCCTGAATCCAGTATCCAGGTTGAAAATCATTTTCCACTAAACATGTTTCAACAACCAGTAAATCATATTTACCTTATTTTTCTTTTTCAGCTTTCTTCTCTGCAAGATACTTCGGGCAATTTCGTTTCCAATGCCCGTCCTCGTTGCAGTGGAAACACTTTTCTTTATCTACAACTTTTCCCTTGCCTTTATTCTGTGCAGTAGAAGCCATAGCTATCCCTTTACCCTTCTTCTTCTTCTGGATACTCTTATTCTTAAAAGAAGAAAGGCCAGATTTACCCTTAGAGGACGATCCTCTTGGAAATCTCTTGAATGAAGCAGCAACATTTGCTTCAACTTCCACACCTTTAGTTTTTAATAGAGATTGGTAAATCTGAAGCTCGTTGAGAAGGATCATCAAATTATATTCAATTTTATTCATCATGACGTTAGTTTGAAACAGTAGAAAACTCTTCGAAAGAGATTCCATGATGAAACTGATCTAACTCTTCTCGTTTATGACAGCTCCGTTACTTCCGCCTGGTCGAAATGGACCATCATGTCAAGAACATGTTCCCTAACAGAGGTTCCTTCTTTCAGGCGACAGTTATAAACGTATTTTAAAGCATCATGCATGGCCGATGAAGACGATTGTCCAAACATCGCCTGCAATGAGTTCATGATCTCCTTGGCAGTGACCATTTTCTTATGCTTCTTGGGTAATATATCAGATACACTAGCCAAGATATAGGCTGACCCCAGGGGATCTGTCACCTACTAGGTATATATATTTATATACTCAACCTATTCTTATTACTTTTTTAAGGGAACAAGAAGGGCCACCGTGGTGGATGACAAGGAGGGATTGCTAGGGTCATTGGTCACCACTCTGGTTTCTGCATGAGTCATTTGTTTCCATTATTAGGCTCTATTTAAGTCTTTTTTTTCTGAATAAGAATTTGTGATGTTTTAAACCAGTTCTTGAACTTACCATTAGATACTATTGTTAGTTGTTTGAAATTGGGATCCCGAGTATTTTGGAATTATTTGAAATAAAGTTTTTTTTTTAGATTTCAGTATCATTAAACTTGTACAAACCTTGCATATGAGCATGCATGCTACTAGGGAGCTAAATACTTCTTGTCCAGAAGTCAAGTCCTTACATTTCTACTTATTCATCCTTTTTCTTGTTTTCATTTTTTTCTCTCTCTCCTTTCTCTCTTCCATTATAATTTTTTTTCTTTTTTTTCTTTTTTTCTTTTTCTCTCTCCTTTCCTTTTCCTTTTCGTTTTTTTTCCTTTTTTAACTTTTCATTTACGAGTCTTTAATTATTATTGTTTACTTAAATTTCTAATATTTTTCCTCAATTTTTGTAGGATTTTAATTTATTTTATTAAATTAATAATGTTAATAAGAAGTTTAATGTTACATTAATTTTTTAGGAAAATGATCTTTCTTATTCTTCTTTTTTTTTTTTTTAGATTTTATTTGCGTGTAATATTGACTAGTGAGAAACACAAACATTTTCAAAGTAAAAGTGAAAAAAAAAATATATTATTGGATTAAAGAGTGGATATGTTCAATTGTTTATCCTTAAATAAATGTCTCATTACCTAGTCGAAAC
>JAOANK020000083.1:517591-528415 GCA_026257165.2 Telfairia occidentalis
CAAAAATCTAAATAATTTACAAACTACCCTCATTTTACAATTTGTTTAAAAAATAACCCCTCCCTCCTAATTAACCCAAGTTTTACATTTTCCAGAGAATGAAATTATCGACTCCACTTCAGCGTAGTATATGAAGTTTCTTGGTTGGCCACTCGGGATGTTGCCAAAAAAAATCTAAGTTTTGTTTTTTTAGTTCAAGAGGTTGGAAAATCAAACTATTGGCATTTGTTACGGCAATACATGTCTTACTCATAAATCTAATGCCAAAAAAATCTAAGGTCAATGATATGAAAAGGCATAAAAAAAATTATATCTACAACTTTATTTGATAACCATTTTGTTTTTTATTTTATATTTTAAAAATTTTAGCTTATAAACACTATTTTCATCTATGCATTTTTTTACTTTGTTATCTACTTTTTTTTTAAATGTTTTCAAAATTTAAGCCAATTGTATTTTTTATTTTTTTTTAAATAATTTTTAAAAATTTGCTTTTGTTTTTGAAATTTGGCTTAGAAGGCAAATATGTTGGCAAAGACGAAAGCATCGGGTAAAAATTAAAGAAAAGTAGGCCTAATTTTAAAAAACTAAAAACAGAATAATTATGAAGGAGTGTTCAACCCAATTTTTATTAAAATAATTTGAGAACTACACGGAATCGAAGGAATGTCTCAAATCACACTGAACTGAACCGCAAATTGTGGGTTCGATTTACAGTTACGCGCTACATTTTCTGGAAACCAAATTACCAAGTGAGAAGGCTGTTGAAAGTCGTGGTGATGTAAGAAGCAAGGAACCTGATTCTAAGGGATCTGGGAAGGAAAAGAGAAGGAAACGAAAAAATGAAAGAGGAGTCCCGATGGTGCAGATGAAGATTCGAGAAGTTGCAGAGACTGAGGAGGGAGAATGAGGGGTTTTAGAAACATCATGGGATCAAAATCTTAGCTGCTGCCATGGCAGTGAAGACGGGATTTGATGGTGGAGAGAGGAAATGCTTTAAAGGAAATGGGAGTCAAGGAGAGTAGACTGATCACTGATGCCCAACACGTTTGGGAAATGAGAAATGGGAAATGGATCGAAAAAACCAATTATATATATATATAATATATTCAATTCGATTCGAGGTTCAAAAATAGTTTGAGGTTCTATTTTCGTTTAGTTCGATTTTTTGGGTTTGATCAGTTTTGGTGCATACCCCTAAACGAGGCTGGTGTAATAGCTCCATAATTAATATCACTATTAGGAATGAACAAAACATTCCAAAAAATCGACCAGGCTGATCAAAACCGATCGATTGAGTCGATTCGATTGGTTTGGCTGTTGGCTCGGTTGGAATTGATTTGATAGGTTTAAAAACCAACTGGTGGGTCAGTTTGGCCAAAGAACCTAAATAGCGACTAAAACCGATTATATTTTATTATTAAAAACAATAAAGTTGCTCTGATGCAGACGGCAAGCACTGCAATCTAGACGACTGTGACAAAAGTGTTGCCTTTTCAAAAAAAAAAATTTAATGTAATTTTCTCGATTTTCATGTTGTAGTATTAAATTTTTATTTTCTCATTTTCCCTCTTTTCCTTTCTTCTTCAGCTTGCTCACTTTTCTCCCTCCTTTCTTTTCGTCCCTACTATCTCTCATGTGCATAATCTTCTCTCCTTGTTTTTCTTTATTTTTCTCTTTCGTTTATTTCTTCTTAATGCATGTTTTTCTTCCAATTTTTTCTATCAAATTCAGTTCTAGCTAAAACTGACCAACTGCCAATATGGCCGGTCGGTATTTGAAAGTTCTTCAAAATCGATGACCTCTGACCAACAACCTCCACTATCTAACCGATGAGGCCAAACCCAACACTATCTGACCGATGATCACCCCTAATCACTACTTTCTTTCATCAAAATGAGAAATACACCAAACGCTACTTAACGGAGAGAGAAAAGTCATAGAAGTCTCAAAAATAATAATAATTAAAACATCTCATACGCACGGATTCCTTGAACCATGTTAATTTACATAACCTAAATTATAAAATTGAAATTTACATTTGAACTAAAAATATCATTAGAATAAAGCCACTTATGAAGACAAGAGGGACATTATTAGTTTAAGAATTTAATGGTGAAGAGTTTACGAGAGGGACATCATCAAGGATGAATGGACCAAGCTTACCGGCCCTGAAAAGTGTAAGAAGTTTCTTTGACACTTTCAAACGGGCCTCCGCTGCCTTATGAGGTATCTTCATTGCTTTCTGCAGTGCTTCAAACTGCAGTTCGATAAGACTTTCTAAATCATTCTCATCTTCTACATTACCATCAAATTCCGACACAGTTGTGTACAGTGCACGTTGAACTTCGGTAACAAGATCCTGAATAAACAAATGAGGAAATAAGTATACAGCTTTTCGTTTTGGTAAATATATCCACTTTCATGGAGAGGAATGAAAGGTGACACAAGAAAAAAAGCAAGGGACGGACAATTGACCCTTTAAAATGAAGGTTATGAGAGAGGGACCTTCAAGTAGTGCATCAAACTTCAAAGAGGTGAGAGGATAATTCTTTGCAAGGACAGATAAAAGATGCTAATAAAGGGCAACCATAGAGTCATACTAACCATGATCCTCCCGGAACAGAATAAATGTAAGAAAATGGGGCAAACAATGCAAAAGAGCTTTTCAAATGTTTTAGAAAGTGCAACAACTAAAATTGAAACCAACTAATTTGCCAATGTCGTGCCATAAGCATCAAGCTCTAAGAGGGGGCATCGTAACGGTATTATCGAGAAAGCCATGATTCAAGTATTTTTCTGTTTCTCGAAAACAATTTAAATCTGCAATTCCCTCGTCTTGTAAACTACAATTCATTATGATTAAAGTCCCATAGGAGTCGAGTAAGAAATCCTTTCTTTACCTCAATGTATACCACATCAGACTTATTTGGAGGAGCCCTCCTTTTTGGCCGGAGGTCATTAAGATTAAATTTGTGCCTTTCATCTGATTCGAATTGAAAACCCTCCATTCTTCTGTTATTCAACTGCTTCCAATGCAAAGGAGTCCCCCGAGTATTCAAAACAGCCAGTAGATATTGAGCAATACGCTCCTCACCCACTACAGCATCCTTCACAGATCCTGTTTCCATGTGAAATTATAGCGTCAGTTTTACAAGGGGATGCAGTAATATTGCTAAATCAACATGTTGGTGCAATTGCTAATTTCTCAAATTCCTTGACCCTTAGATATACGAGAGTTTGAATTCTTGAGTTTTTCTAATGTGCTTTCCTGTAAATCACTAATTACAGAGGGAGCGTAGTTACAAAAAGAATTAAAAATAGAACCATTTCAACAAAGAAAATTATCAATTCCAATCAAATTGTTTAGACCAAACGTTAAAATAATTTAAGTTTCAGTCCTTAGATTTGGTTTACTATGGTCAACTTTTATTAGTAATCATTTATTATATAGTCCATGTTTTTAACTTCAGCAGCCGTAGTTATTAAGGGACATCATCTGCATAATCAGTTAATCACATTATTGAATAATTCTTGTATAATATACCAAAGAGCACTTAAAACTATATTCTATAGCTGTATAAAATGTTTCTGACAAATCAAAATAATTCTTATAAACTAGAATGCAACCTGCAAGTGCCAGCTTTAACCCTGTCTCTATATCTTGAATACTAGGAACTAGCACACCTGGAGTATCTAGAACATATATGCTAGGTTGATGAGCAATCTGCATATCAAAGAACTGCAAATGATTAATAAAACATGATGATACCATTATATCAGAAAGCAGAAAGGAGGGGAGAGACAAAAATAGAAATCAATTAATCAATGAAGATGTGTGGTTGATCAAAGAAGAATATCTGGCTACATACCACCGTTAAAAATTGACAACTAAGAGAGAGGAATGCAAAAAAGAGAAAAAAATTTCTTTTATTCAAAAAATTAAATAGTTGTCAAATTTTTAATGGTGGTTGCACGAAGATCCCTCTGCATATATCGGTATCTAACCAAGTATTTTTCTTGTTCAAAACTACCTTGTAGCCAGCAATATCTTGAGTAACTCCAGGCAAAGGACCCACATTAGCTCGCTTCATTTTCTCCTGCACTATGAAAAATCATTGAAACCACAGAAGTCCAACAAGCAAGGCCTTCCCAAATAAAATCCTATGATATATATACCCTTCAATATAGAAGAGAAATTGCCATAAAGTTCCAAGAAACAGCCTTACCAGGAAAGCATGCAGAAGCAATTTGATGGATTGAATTAATTAAAGCTGACTTCCCAACATTCGGAACACCAACGACCATAACAAGAAGAGTAGGCTCCCTTGAAATTGCTTCCTTTAGTTTAACTTCCACCAGCTCGAGAAGCTTTATCATCCATAAAAAAATTAAAGGCAACATAGAAACATTTTCAGCAGAAAAATCAAATTAATAAGCTTTGAAATTCACTAAATCAAATAAATAAGCTATTGAAATACACTAAATCAGAAAAATCAATTCAAAAGTGAGATGTAATTTGTAAGCAACAACAAAAGAGCATTTTTTTAACCAGAAACTAAAAATGTTCAAGGATACAAACTCCCAAAATTTGTGAAAATGACAAGAAAAAGAAAAAATAGCCCAAAAGAAAAAAACTCCAACTATTACAAGAGAAAAAAATATTGAAGGACCAAAACCCATAAGACAAAACAACACACCAAAACAGTCAAAACCACTCCATTCAATCTGTAAAGGCTGCACCAATTGAATACATCAACAATGTTGGTAGCTAGCTACCATACTCAACAAAGCTACAGCGGGAAGGCTCTTAAGATGACGGAAAGAAGATCCCAAAACTTTGGAGGCCAAAAGATTGGGATATTAAGATTGGTTGGCTAGAACAACACTCTAGGAAGCTTCGAATATAACTTTGAAAAGTAAATAATAAATTTAGTCTCAATGTCTTAATAATTCACCAAGTAATCACCATTAACTGAATATATTGAAATCAAACCATTCCAAATCCTTGCCGCCAAATACCGACAAAAAAAGTTGGTATTTTCATCGCCAGCTGTTAGCATCGTAGCTTGCACCTCTGAATCATAATGCTTTCCCCAAGCGAATGCAGATCCATCAAATCTCCTAAAGAAAAATATCTCAAACTGATTTTGACCCTTTTTTTGTTCTAACCAAACACTATTAGCATTCCAACACAACTTCACCACATCTTTTTTTAATCAAGAAAGACCGAGGAAAATGGAGCTTTGGTTTGACCCTTTCTGATTCTAACCAAACACTGGTAGCTCCATCGGCACTCAAAGTTACACCTCTGTTAACAACGTCCACAAATGCTGTCCGCTTTGTCAGATAGTCTTCTTTGTTTTGAAGGATGAGATTTAGCACTGCAACTTGTTCATCAAATTTCCGCTAATGATCTCTTATCATTTCCCAAAAAGTAGATCATTCTCTTTTATACATTCCAGAAGGTCAAATGACACAATCCATAACCTTGCCAAAAGAATTTATTTTCTCTAAATTTGGCAAGTTTCTTCATCCAATCTATCTTGCATAAAGAATCCATAATCTAGGGGGACTTGCAGCATTTCCACCATTGCACATTCAATCTATCTTAACCGAGCTAACTAGAGAAGAAATTTAAACTTACTCGCCATATTTGCAACATAAAAACGATTATTCTCAGCCCAAATACAGAAGAACTTTTGATTAATGCAGTAACTTCTTAGCTCCATCTTGAGAAAGAAAGGCAGACATTAAAAATGAGATCTTACTTGAATGAATCTCGAAAATAACCAGAAAAAAACTAGCAACTCTTCAAGAAAAATCAAAGATGAACACCCAAAAAGAGAATAAGGGAGAAAGCGTTCCATTGCAAACAGTTAGATTAAAGAATTGATAAACTTCAAGTTTACTTGCCAGTACAGAAGTCTTTTTTATTTCATTGATGGTAGCCAGTACAGAAGTCATATAAACATCCAGTTTTGAATTTAAACAAAAAGAAGATTAATGAGAGAAAGTGATGGAGAAGAAAGAGACAGTACCAATATGACTAAGGCCATAGTTGTAGGAAGCCGTGAAGAACCACATAAAGGCATCACTTCAACCATAAGTTTTGTTGCCATATCTTCAAAGCAAAGCTCTGCTCAACTACAAGACTTTGCAATGGCGAGCAAGAGCTCCCCATGAGAGAAAGAGATGAAAAACATGCTTTTATCTAGAAGAAAAATGAAGAAGTAACTTAGAAAGAGAAATTACAACATTTAACCCGATGAGAGAGGCTTTGTTTTGTTTGCCAATGAGTAACGAGGAGGTGGACCATCAAGGGAATTTGTCCAACAAAATCCAAATCAATGAATTATTGAAGAAGTAAACTCATCAATGTACATGTTTTGTCACTCATCAATCTTCCAATAAACGAGAAGGTTATTGCAATTGCATGTACTACCATATCTCAATATAAATTCCAAACTTCATCTAAAATGTATCCAATATCACAAAGTTGACTTGTCAATGCATTCAATTCCGAATGTGTCCTATCTCCGGTAAGAAAAACATGCACCCCATCCTTGAGTTCAATCCAACTACAACCTGGTGTCTTCTTGACATTTTGTTCCTTCATTGTTTTTCTAACCTCCAACACCTCTTCATATCGACCTACAACTCCGTAAACATTAGACATCAATATGTAACTCCCACAATGCTCGGGTTCAAGTTGCATTACCTGTTGTGCAGCAACTTCAGCTAGCTCTGCATTCCCATGAAGTCGACATGCTCCTAATAAAGCTCTCCACACGACAGGATTGGCTTGAATAGGCATTTTTTGGGCCAACTCATAAGCATCCTCAAGATGCCCAGCTCGACCAAGCATATCAATTACACATGTATAATGCTCAATGGTTGGAATAACATTGAATTTAGATTCCATTTGAGCTAAGAAAAAACGCCCTTGAAACTCTAAGCCGGAATGATTGCACGCAGATAAAACTCCCACAAACGTAACTTCATCTGGCTTAATTTTGGCCTCACACATGCGAGAAAACATATCCAATGCCTCCATGCCATATCCATGAATACCATAACCCATAATCAGGATATTCCATGATGCCACATCCTTATTGCTCATTAGATCAAAAACCATGAGGGCATTTCTCATACTTCCACATTTTGCATACATATCCATAACCGCATTATTCACAAGCAAATCATCTACGATTCCATCTTCTTCGTCCTTTCCCAATCCATTAATAATCATATATCCATGGATTTCTCTACCATGCATGAGGGCAGCCAAATGAGAGCAAGCTGGAAGTACGGTTGTGACAGTTACTAAATCAGGTGGAATCCCAGAACCTAACATCTTATCAAAAATCCTCAAGGTACCGTCATGATCACCACATTGTTCATGAACTGATATAATTGAATTCCATGAAAAAATATCCTTCTCATTTATCATCTCAAAAATCATTAAAGCGTCTCTAATATGTTTGCATTTCCCATACATATCAATTAGCGCATTTGAAACTGCAACTCCTGAATTAAAACCCATTTTCATCACAATCCCATGAACTGTTCTCCCATTGTTTAAGTCTCCCCTAAGAGCGAAAATCGATAAAATGCCAGTCATTGTAAACCTACTAGGTGCAATCCCGGCTATATGCATTCTTTTGAAAACCTCTAATGCCTCATCAAGGCAACCAATTTGGGCATAGCCATTGATCATTGCATTCCAAAGCACAACATCTCTTATTGACGATTCTCCAAATACCTTTTCGGCATCCTCCATTGAGCCAATCTTCAAGTATGTATTAACCAAAGCACTACCAACAAACACATCTGACTCCAGCCCCATTTTAAACAAACATCCATGAATCTTCTTCACCTCCATGACCTCACAACAAGATCTAACTACACATGGAAAAGTGAACTTATCAGGCATTACACCTTCTAACCTCATTTGCTTATAGAATTGAAACCCATTTGAAGCAAGTCCATTCGCAACAAACCCAGAAATTAAAGCATTATATGCGAACACATTACGCTCATGACATGGATCATAGAAAACCAAAATAGCCCCCTCCATTTGACCGCATTTAGAGTACATATTAATTAAACTAGTGAAGGATGAAGGTGAGTGAGAACAACCATAGGTGGTCATAAGGGAGTGAAGCTGTTTTCCTTTGTTGAGATTCTTATGGTCAGCACATGATTGTAGAAAAGCAATGCAAGTGGTTACATCAGAGAGCACTTGAAAAACTGAAATCTTGGAAGGTAGTGAAGTAGAGAAACTAAGAAAGGAAGAAGACAAAAAATATTGCTTCTTGGAGACAATTTGAGGGAAGCAGATCTTTTTGTTTGTTAAGCACCAAGCTAATCTATTGACAACTTTGTCAAAAACATGGCCTGGTTTTAACATATTCGACATCATCACCTACAACGACAACATATCAACCAGATAAATGAATCAAATCTACTGACAAAATACAAATAAGAATAATCACTTCAAATAGAGCAAAAGCACATCAACTAAACAAATTAGGATTTCTAATTTGAAGAAATATTATTAATAGAGAATATTATTTGATTTTAATACTTAGTTATTTAATAATAATAGGTGAAGTAGAACAGAGAGAAGGTGAAATGAGACTAAGAATGATATTCTCCTTTCTTCGGCAATAATTACAGCAGAAGGTTATGAGACTTTCTTACTCATCAGATAATTACAGTAAGAAGTAGAACATTATGTTTAAAGATTATAGTCTATAGTCAGTATTGAAATGCAGAAAAAAGAAGGGCAGTAATCAGCTTTCATTATTAAATTGAAAGGAATAAACGATTCAACAAAGAACATCACCCAAAGAAAAATCAAGAAGCATCAAAATATGCAATCTTCAATAATTTGAGGAACTCAATAGAACACGGGAAATCACTAATCAGGAGCTAGAACCTCAGATTAATTGCAAGCTGTAAATTAATATCACTGCAACACTGTAGAAAATAAAATACCTTTCGAACAGAACTCTTACTGTGAGCGTTAATTGAAATGCAGTCCTGCTTGCATGAATCAAAAAAATACATCCATTTCTGCACACAATTAAAGTCGGAATGACCATGCGTACAGATGATAACGATCAAGAAATAATCAATTAATGACTAAAAAGAACGTGAAAAATACCTATCTCTTTGTAATTTGAATATCTATCTTTCAACACACGCATAAGTACATATATGCACATCTGGATACATACATAGCCGTACAAGCTCACACATAAATACATATCATTTTACAGACATTTGGTATGGAAATTGTCAGTGAGGATCAAGATCAACAAATATACTGTCTTCAAATTTCACCATGATATAGAGAGCAAGAGCATTCAGCACTTGGACCTAATCTTCACAGTTACAATCAGAAGAGAATCAAAGCAGAAACAGTTCCATTGTAAAGCTACAAGTTGATTAGAGATGATTGAAAACACACACACATACAGACAGGCGGGGAACCATTCCGCACAGTGGTGGCCGGCAGGCCATTGTCCATTCTCTAGCTACTTCTGAACTCAGAGAAGATGCCTCCAAATTCAACAGATAGAAAATAAATTGAACAGAATCATCAAAGTGCTGTCTTACATGCATGATATTGGGGTTAGCCAAATCTTTCTTATTGAGGGCAATGATGCGGCGTTTAGAAGAGAGATGAGGCTGAAGGTCTTGGTTGGCCGACGACAGGGGAATTCGGGCGTCTCTGACCTCGATCACCATATCCGCGAGCTTGAGTCTGTCGCGAATCGCTCGCGTGGCTGCGGCCATGTGGCCGGGGAACCAATTAATGGCTCCACCGCCAGCAGTGAATTCCATCTCTCCTAAAGCCTTCTTCACCAGTCCCTTGATCCCTCTCATTCTCTGTCACAGACGACGATGACGGCGACGACGACGGTGGTTTAGGGTTTAAGGTTGCCATTTTTCCCATGGCCAAGAGCGCTTCGGTTATGGTGGGCTTGGACGACATTTCTACTTTGGGCTTTGCTTTTCGGCCCACTAGTGAAACTGGGTTTTGTAAAATGTAAGCTCTGTTTGACAACCCATCTGTTTTTTGTTTTCAATTTTTCGGTTTTCTGTTTTTTTTTTTTTTTTTAAATATACATATGCAGAGACATAAATAATAAATGTTTAAAGATATAAAAGATAAATTTTTAGAGAAAAAAGTTAGGTATCTTTTTAAAAAAAATGCCAAATTAGAAACTTATTTTGAAAATATACCTAAACTCGAATTATTTCCAAAAATAATAGTTTTGAAAATAGGGCTATAGTAGATCGTTTCTTCACTTAACTTTTGGAAAGAGATGAGACACCACGTCTTATTTTTTATTTTTAATTCAGTTCTATGTCTTCGACAACATATAATTAAAATTTAAAATAATATGGCTTGGAACGGTGGTGTTGCTATTGCCCCCATTAGCCTTGCACGCGTTGTCACTCCTAGATTCAAGGGGCACTTTGTTTTTTTTTTTCCTTTTTGTTTTCCTTTTGTTTTTCTTGTTATTTTTCTGTACTTTTGTTTTCTTTTCATTTTCTTGACTAAATTTATATTTTTTTTCTTTCTTTTAACTAAATGATTGTTATTTTTTAAAAAATAAATTTAAATTTAAATAAATATTATTTAGATGTATTTTCAAAACAAATTTCATTCAAGTAAATATTATTTAGTTTGATGTTTTTATTTTTTTAAGAATAATTTAAAAAATAAACAATGAACATCAAGTTTATTTGAAAATTTAGCATAATAATTTTAATTTTTTAAATTAAAATTGTTTATAATATTTAAAT
>JAOANK020000083.1:620907-632204 GCA_026257165.2 Telfairia occidentalis
CTCACTTTTTCTCTCAAAAGAAAACACTCACTCATTCCGTTGCCAAAGAAACTCACAAGAGCCTCTTTATATAGGAATAAAATTTGCTCACCAAGAGTCTTCCTCACCAAGTCACCAAGAAACTTTCTCAACAAGGAGCTTGGAAGCTTTCTCAACAAGGAGCTTGGAAGCTTTCTCAACAAGGAGTTTAGAAGCTTCCTCACCAAGGAGTTTCCTCACCAAGGAACTTACTCAACAAGGAGTTTAGAAGCTTCCTCACCAAGGAACTTACTCAACAAGGAGCTTTATTTTGTAAATTATATCCTTTTTTTTTTTTGGCAAAAATATACAAAACTATGAAAATATTGAAGTTAGCCAGAATCGGACCTTTCAACAGGGGGCACCGCACGCTCACAAAGGTAATGCAAACCACTAAGCCAAAAGTCACTTTTCATTTTCAAAGGAAATAGTTTATATTTATTGAGTCCTATGCAAGCCGAGGTGTCCCTCTTCGTGGATCCGCCCCTTCACATGTGGCAAACTTCAATCAAAGGATACAGAGAAAATCATGGAGTTTCTTAGAGACGACTAATTAAAACTAATGTATGTTAAAACATAAAAACTAAAAATAATATTCAACCAAAATTTTTTGAATCTTATAGTATAAATAAATGTAATTGTTTTTTTGTAAAAGAAAAACAAAGATGTTATTGAGATTATGTGAAAATAATAGTATATTCTTATAGTGTAAATCGGGTGAAATAATAAGCATAATTAATTTAATTTAGGAAAAAATCAATTTCTGATCCTAAATTGAGCAAGTTGTATCAAGTTTCACCCTAAACTTTCTATTGCATCAAATTGAATTCCAGACTTAAGTAAGTGTTGCAAGTTTTACCCGCTATTCAATTTCGATTATTTTACCTACTAATTTAAGCAAAAATCAAATGTAAAAATCTTCATAAACTCACTGATTTCAATAAAATCAAGTATGACATAAAATTAAGATTGATTAATGCACAAATTAACCATTGAATAATACTTTGCAAAAGCACAGAAATTTCAACAAAAAAAAGTTATATTAACATTTTTTTTCTTTAAAATTTTTCAATTTTTTGCCATACATATGTTTTATAATTCATTGAACACATATAAGAATATTTTTTTCATGATCGATCTTTTGAATGAAAATTTATCCAAGTGTAAAATTGTAATACTTTTTGAAGTTTAAGGTCAAGATTGAAACACTTATCTAAGTTTAATGTGCAATTTGATGAAATTAAAAATTTAGGACATAAATTATAACTTGACAAATTTAAGGGTAAAATTGATTTTTTCCATTTAATTTATGTACTCTTGATAAACATAATAAACTTTAAAGGTTTGGTGTAAAATTAAGTTTAGGTTAAATTATGCAAACGTACTCCTGAACTTTAAAGTAAATTTCAATTATTTCCCTAAAATTTCAAAAGTTTCAATTTTATCGTCAACCTTTCAAAAATGCTCTTCCATCAATTTTTTTTTCTAAAAATTTTCTAAAAAGAAAAAAAAAATAATGAGACGCGGCGGTGAGTTGGGTGATGTGATCAGAGGTATATGTGAACATAGTGTTTCAATTATACTCCTAAACTTTGAGTTAAGTTTTAATTGTACCCAATAGTTTAAAAAATCTCATTTTAACCCTTAACTTTTAAAATTGTTTGAAGCTACCATTCCATTAGTTTTTTTGTTTTGTTTTGTTTTGTTTATGTTAACATAAAGATGAAAAATTAATGTGACGGTGGGCTATAAAAAAGTAAAGGCCTTAGTCACATTAAGAAATGACATCATTTGAGGGGAAACATGAAGAGTTAAGATAATAAATCGTTTCTCTTCTTACAATTACAGGTTAAATTATTTCGCAAAATGCCACTAAAGTATTACACGTACATGGGCATAAATGACAATCGAAAGGTTTTAGTAACATTCAAAATAGTACATAGTAAGGAGGGATGTTGATTTGATAGTTAGCGTTTTAATCAAAATTTCATCATTTGAAGAGGAAAGTAACACATTGTGAGAAAAAATGTCACACACTGGTAAAGGTAAAAGAGTGTGAGGTATTGAGAGAAACTAGCTTTGCAAGAAGAATATGTTGAGAAAAAAAATTGTGGAAGAATGGGATTCATAGAAAGCATGTGTTGGAAGCTAGGAGAAGAAAAGAAAAAATCGATTGACTAGCAGAGGAAGACACGATTTGGGGTTCGTGGTATATAGGTTTGGTCTTCTTCGACTGATTATTTGTCAATCTTAATTTTTATCGATTGATTGTGGGATAAGATGTCTCTCATTTTGTCTCCACACCTTCCCTTGTTTGCTTATCCCCTAAAAAAAATTCTATTTTCTTCCAATATATTATCCTAACTCTTAAAATTATTTCATCTTAAAGGGCATCATTTTTTAATGTGATTAGGACCTTTCACTTATTTTACAGCTCATTGACAAGTCAAATTTTTATCTTTATTTTAATGAAAAAGCTAATGAAATGGTTGTTTTGCAAAAAAAATTCAAAGTTAAAGGTTAAAATGAGATTTTTTAAACTATAGGGTATAATTAAAACTTACCCTAAAGTTCAAAGACATAATTGAAACATAACCCACATGTAACTCTCTATTTTTACAAGTCATTGCCCAACTTACTGCCATATATTGTCACATTTTTTTAATAGAAAATTTGACGAAAGAGTAATTTTTAAACAATTTTGAAAGATTGAGAGTTATAATTGAAAATTTTGAAACTATAGAGACATAATTGAAACTTACTCTAAAGATCAGGGATATTTTGTATAATTTAGTCATAATTATATTTAAAAATAGTAATTTTTAAATGATTCTTAATAATTTAGATTTTACAGTACATTTACAAAATTATTATTTTATTTCTTATAGAAAAATACATTTCAACAAACAACATTAATTTTATGGACAAATTACACAAACTAGCTCGAAAGCAATAAGTGGTTATTACAATTATACTCTTAAAGTTGCTTTTAGTGGTAAAAATTAAACCTTCGAAATTAAAAAATTTATCATATAATACCCTAGTGTTAAATTTATTCAGGACTCTCATTAGTGATCAGTTGCCTCTTGAATAAATTTCATCAGTTTTTATTTATTTATTTATTTTTTTTTTTGTGAATTGCAAAGAAGTAGTAGTAGTAGATATAGTGGTTAAGATGCCAAAACATAACACCCTCCATCACATGTAACATGTTCTTCAATAACTTTATGTTCCACCAAATTTATTAAATGTGACATAATACCCTCCAAGCTCAATCCTCCTCCTCAAGTTCCTCAATCAAATCCACCAAAATGACACGCCCACCACCCACCCGCAGTAGTTAATCCCTAACTAAAATGTTGACTCACTAAGCTAGATAGAGGTGTACAAATGGTTTTATTTTAAGAAAATATATTAGACTTTTGGACTTTCATGATTGTGTTTATTTAGCCCCAACTTTAAAGAGTTGTAAATATCTCTTAGAACTTTCGATTTTGAATTTTATAATTCTCTATCTTATTTATACTATAATTAAAATGTTGACGTGACACATTAATGAGATTAACAAATGTTGATTTGACAAAATGTAGTATAAAGCAAGCGTTAAAAAATAATCTACAAATATTCCACATCGCTTAAGACAATATGATCATGTTATATAAGTGAATATCAATATTTGTTTTTTTTGTTAATACAAGAGAACTTTAAAAAAAATTATGATCACTTGAGAAGGAATATCAAATCAATAGGATAAAACTTGCCACATCTTTTAGGAATATGTGCAAGAATAATAATTATCATTGAAGGAGAGTAGGAGGTGATAATGATAAAGTTATTGGTCAAGAGTTTTAATCACTCGAGTGTACGGCTTGCTTTTTACTACTACCGTTCTTAGAGTAGTTTAGTTGAAATTTGTAACCGATTGCACACGAACGAAATCGGATAAATCCTCCGTATATGATTGAAGCTCATAGATTAAGGGCATGTTTAGCATTACTATGGAAAGAACTGATTTTGAAAAAAAAAATGCTTTTTCTATGAGCGTTTTTTAAAAAATTAATAATTTAAAATATGTTTAGTATAATTTCTTAACTAATTTTAAATAATTAAAAATGTTTTTTTTTTTAAATCTGAACAAATAAAATGTCTTTTAAAATTATATTAATTTAAAAGTTATTTTTGAGGAAACACAAAAAAAAAATAGATTAAAAAATAACTTTAAAATTAATCCAATTTTTTTAAAGTGCATTTTATTTGTTAAGATCTTTTTTAAAAAACACTTATGATTATCTAAAATTAATTAAGAAACTATACTAAATGCATTTTAAATTGTTAATTTTTTAAAAAATGTTCATAAAAAAATAATTTTATTTCAAAATCACTTTTTCTCGTAGTGATACCAAATGCGTCCCAACACTTTTCATAGATTACATATTGTAGCTATTGAGTAATGATCAATATAATTCTTTTCAAAATATCTAGAATATGGGTTCAATTGTAACAATTTTTATGGTTCAGTGGTTTAATTTGGTAAGATTCTATTTAGTTTTAAGGTTGGCTTATGCATTTTTTTTAATATCTACAACAAAACTATGATAGGACTTAGAATTATAACAAGACTTAATTACAACGATTTCATAAATTTGTAGAGATAATGACTCAAATTGAAAAAAAAAAATCGAGTGTGGCTTTAAGAAATGAAAATTGATGTTTGAAAAGTCACTTTCTGAAGACAATTTTGTTTTTCAGATTTTGCTTCATTACTAGATCTAATTAACAATGGTTATCTGAGGTGGGGTTTGATCGAGGGATTCATTAGCATCAGGGAGTACGTTTGTGACCTCACCATGTGCAGACCATCTTCAAGTTGTTGAAATTTTTGCTTGCATGCAGTATTAGAGCTTGGGCTGGGGAGAAAATTGTTCTCAGAAATATTTTCTTCAAAGAGAGAGAGAGATAGAAAAAGAGAGAAAGAGATCAGTTTAACTAATCCTTCATCCATGGTATCCAGCCAGTCTCTCTACAAAGTACTAATACATGAATTTTTCTTAGTATAAATCCAAGTGGAATAGAAAAACAAGGTCCCAACTGAAATGATTATGGAATCATGTGAAATTCATGAGGCAAAGCAACACCCTTTTCTCCCAGAATCCTGGTCTTGTCCAGGAACAATTATGTTAGTCCCTTTAAAAAGCCCTGGATTCCCACCAATATCTATCTCTTCCCCAGCTGCAAGACTCTTCTTGCTGATTATCCGATATATCTCTGTTAGAATAGTGAAGAAAGCAGTTTCGACATTCGTCGACTCCAGCGCCGATGTCTCCATGAAGAACAGATTTTCTCTTTCAGCAAATTCTTGTGCATCTTCCGTTGGTACTGCCCGGAGGCTTCCTAAGTCGCACTTGTTTCCAATGAGCATTATAACGATGTTCTTATCAGCATGTCCCCTTAATTCCTCCAGCCATCTTGCCATGTGGTCGAATGACTGGCGCTTCGTCATATCGTAAACTAGCATTGCTCCCACTGCACCTCTGTAGTATGCGCTTGTCACTGCTCTGTACCTGGCAACAGGGAAGGCAAGATATCTTCAGATATGATGTTAAATCTGTTAAAACATCAAACAAGGACCTGACCAGGTCAAAAAAACAACTTGTGAGCCTAATAGGAGCCTAAATATTTGCAAACACCAAATGAAGTATGTAAAGCAGCAAATTTCATAGGTCAGATTCGATATCAGCAACCAAATGGAAAATATTTCAATATATAAGCCATTGGGTTTAAATGCAACTACTGAATTGTTAATACAATATGCTCTGGGTATTCCAAATATCAAATGCTTTAGAATTTTAGACAATCATACACAATGAGGCTGTTTAATTCTGAATTCATGAGTAGATAAACTTCAAACATACAATACTTTTTTTCAGGAGATAATACAAAGATTTAATCAATGTAATACATCTATTTCAAAGAAGTCAGATAAAACAGTATTGAATACAGAATATTAATCCTCTTTTATTTATTGGAGTCAAGATATCATTACTTGTCAATCTCAAATCTAACTTCAGGGATCTAATTATATGTATCAAAGCAAGAAAAAGGTAATCATTAGAATTCTGATGACTATTTCTTCTCTTATTTACAAGTTTCCTTCATCTTTTTTCCCTAGATATCTCCTCCACCTGCAAATCAAATACCAAAGATATTTAACAAATTACAAGTGTCCCAGTGTGCATGCGATCAAATTCATTCATGGTATTGACTGAAATAATCTTGCTCATCTTGCTCCTTCATAACTCACACCCTTCTGATTAGCTTTCTTCCAGTTACCCAATTTTCTCATCTTCTTCCTAGATTACATAAAACGAACTTGTCGCTTATTAATTATATCAAGACCCCGTCCAAACTTCCACCTTTTTCTCATGGTAGAGCCAAGGGAACTGGTGTTGTAGCAAGTCAAAGGGTTTCCATGAGATATCCACACTGAAATCCTTTTCTTTGGCCAATTTGAGCTGGGAGACGTGGAATACCAAATGTATTCCTATGGAAGGTCGCAACTTCAGCCATTGTGCGACTTAGCCAATGCATTCCTACACTTGGAATGACCCATAAAACAGAGGAGATAACTTTTCGTTCCTCTTTCAAGCCAAAGTCAATTGCCTATAGAAATGGAGCTTCAAGTACACATGTCCCTAATTTGAAAAGAAATGTCCCATCCGTGCTTGTCAGCATTATCCTTCATAATATGCTGTGGTGGTGAACTGAAACTTAAGATCATTCAACGCAGCATCATGGTGTAGTAAGAGTTGGTTCCTGATGACAGGGGACTAGATGGTTGTCCGTACGCACCAAGCCAGGGGGAAGTTTGCCGAACAATGGCTAGAATGGGGTAGCCATACGTCACTGATGATAGTATTCTTCGGTATCATCCCGGACTAACAAGATTTTCGGCTATCATATACAACTTTGCACCGGAAACATAACCTTTCTTTCTGCGCTACTGCAACCAGCATCAGTCAGAATTTTGTAGGAAGTGTCCTTTGTAATGCCCTCTTGTTGTACCCGGTCAAGTCAGTCTTTAAAGTAGTGGGATTAGTTGGTTTTGTAGGTACCTACTAGGTTTTCCTGTTAGTGCTGACCAGCGCACTGGTTCATGCCTTTGCTTAACTAACTGGTTCCCATTCTCAATTGATTAGGCCTCCTCCTTCACTAATGCAAGGCCTTTGAGCTTCAACATCCTAATCTCAGATTAAGTCTTAAGCTTCAGCCCCTTCGCAAAGTTACTCAACCACGGCATCAGGTTTGTTCAGCAGGTGAGCGACTATGATTTTGAACATCTTCCTGTACTTGTGCATGGTGTCCTCCTAAGCTAAGAAAATGCTCATATGGTGTTCCTTCGTGCAATAACAGAAATCGAGTTATCATTACCAGCTTGAACTTTACCCAGTGCCAGAAAGCACCAATACCAAGCAAGAGCCTCTCTCACCATACTGATCACCAAAACTTCCATCCAGTTTTCCTCCATCAGTAGATTAACCTTGAAATATCCTTTAGCTTGAAACATCCATCCATCCATCTGGATCAACTCCATTGAATTAAGGCAGCTGGCCTTCTTGTGGTTAATTAGTTCATTCACCTCCTCACTGTCTAGCTAACCTTTCTTTCATCCAACTGTTTGACAATCACCTGCCCTTATCAAGAATGCTTCTATTCGTCACCAATCATTCCACCTCCCTTTGCTGCAGCAGTTTAATCATCCCATGGACCAAATAACACTATTCTTTACTATCACTCCGAGTGCTTTAGGCTTAATCAACAACCGATCCCAATTGCAATTTCACATTCTCTATTCTACCATCCATCTTTCTCACTCAAGGCATACCTAAGAAAGTGCTCTAATAGCAATTTGGTTGAACTTCCCAAACGGGAAAGAGAGTTTTGAAGTAATGTTCTAAAGGAAAGTACAAATGGCAAACTTGAGAGACATCTTCAACTCCCCTCGACTTCACTCAGCTGTTTCGTAACTCTCCCATTTTCTTTCTCTCACATTTATGCTTACCGCACTCCCCTTATATCTGCATTCCCATCTGAAGGGCCACACTACTCCTAACTACCTGGGTCCAACATAACTCACACCCTTCACCTTCACATTAATTTCTTATAGCAATGCATTCTCTCATTTCTTTTCCGAGCATACGTAAAATGAATCAATGGCTTATCAATCCTATCACAATAATTTCATTAATTTGGAAACAGCACAACATTGCAGCACAGCTGCAGCTAAATAAAATAAAAACAGAAGAACCTAATATGAACAAGGTAAGCAGAGGAGGATATCCACCTAGGACAACTCTAAAATGAGCACGAACCAACTTCAACTCGACATCAATGTCTAACACCATGTTTCACTTCTTCTGATGATATTCTCCCAAGACTTGGTTTTTCAACATGATTGACATTCCTTTCAATGAAAATACTATATTTGAAACTAGAAAGGCTAATTTACAAACTTGCCTTAAAACTTTTACCCGAAAGAATAAATGGAACTTGAACACAATTCCAATCACCACAACAGCATGGGAAAACGAAAAGATACCTGTACCCTCTCTCGATTTGAGAGTACAAACAACCACGAAACAAGTTTTAATTCTATTTGAGGCTTCAAAACTATTTGTTGTCTAATTCTATCTTCTATAATTCAATCATTCATTTACTCAACCTATTAATCATCACAGAGGTCAAGAAGCACATTCCCATTTTCCATTGTTCAGAGCTATAATAGATCCAAACCTTGAACAATGAAGTAGTCCACCAGAAACAAAACAAAAACAATTTATTCCACAAAAGAAAAAGGGGAGAAAAAAAGAAATGGGCTCATACCTTTCTTGTCCAGCAGTATCCCATATCTGGGCTTTCACTGTTTTCTGATCAATGACGAGAGTTTTAGTCTGAAACTCGACTCCAATAGTAGCTTTCGAATCAACGCTAAATTCATTCCGTGAAAATCGCGCAAGGAGTTGGGTTTTGCCGACGGCCGAATCTCCGATCAACACAACTTTGAATACATAATCAATCTTCTGATTATAATCCCCATATAGATTCGACATTCTCTCTCGCGCTCTGTATCCAAATTCTCCTCAAACCCACCACTAAAACGCGCAGATTAAACGCATAACAGCATAACAACTCAAAAAACAAATTGCCCTTTTCCCGATCATAACGTTGGGGAAACTCTAAATCAAACACGAAGCTGAAGAATCAATCAATTCCCCCAATTCGAACAAAAAGAGAAATGTGGGCAAAACACATGGAGGGGAGTTGAAATCAGAGCTGGGGTTTGAAGGGGAATTTCAGAGAACAGTTAGTGATTTTGGAAAGCTGGGGAGAGGGAATTGAACAGGATGAAGGAAGGGGAGAAAGAGAGCGAGAAGTGGAAATGGAACAACGGCCATTGTGGGGTCTCACCAACGGTTTTGTGACCTTCACCGTGTAAAATTAGGCCTCAAATGCAAATGTATTTACGAAATTCGTTGTCATTTTGAATCTGGGCCGTTGATGAAAGACAACATGAGGTCATCAAATATATTTTCAGGTTTGATGACCTTTTACCCCTAGAAATGGCTATTGGGTGGGTCGGGTTTTGAATGCATTCGAGAGAAGTGGATGAACTAAACAAAAAATGTCTTAAATCGCTGCACTATGCTTATCTTATTCTTGGCAATTTGTTTATTAGGTCATTTCATGATGTTTTTAGTTTCTTTTTCCATGTTTTTTGTTTTCGATATCTTAAAAAACAATATACGCTTTCTAACTACTTTTTATTATTTTTTTTAAAAATCATTTATAAACTTGTCAACTTGTATCAATTTTGACCATAAACTTTCAATTTCATCAAATTAGATCCTAGACTTAGATAATTGTTGCAATTTTAACAAAAAGTAATATGAAAATTTTCGTTACCTCAATAATTTCAATGAATTGCACCAAATTAAGTTTGATTAATATACAAATTAACCATTGAATAACTTTACCAAAACTAGCAAATTTCGACAAAAATTTAGCTCTAACGTCGTTTGTCTTTGTAACTCTTTTCTTATATATGTCTTATAATCATTTAACGCATATGAGAATATTTTTTAAAATGATATTTTCAACAAAAATTTATCAAAAGGTAAAAATTGCAACACTTTTTCAAGTTTAAGGTTAAGATTTCAACACCTATTTAAGTTTGAGATTCAATTTGATAAAATTGAAACTTTAAGGTTAAATTTGATACAACTTGACAAGTCTATGGATCAAAATTGATTTTTTCCTATTAATTTTTAAGAAACTAGCAATTATTCACATGCAATGCATGTGTCTATAAATTTTATATTTTATTGTATTATTAATTATATTTTGTGGTAAAAAATTGGTCTAAATATGAAAAATAAAATTAAATAATATGAACTAAAACTTTTAAACTAACAAATTCGTTAGAGGTTACAAATACATCTCAACAGTTAGATTGTGATGTTTCACATCTACAATCTCAATCGCACCCATATGCGAACACACACACCGATCCTTTCAACAGATACTTCGACTCAAAGAATCGCGTCTCTTTAACATCAACTGATTCATGTGACCTAAGAAGTTTTTGAAGAACAAAATAGGAGTTTATAAAAATTTTAAGGGAAAAATAAATATTTAAAATTCACGTAAATAATGTGGATTAAAACTTATACACAATTGTTGGAGGTGGCATTCTTGAAAGTATATGGTATTACAAACACATCTCAATTGTTACATCGTGATATTTCACATATATAGTCACATCACTTCCATATTCAACCAAACACACTACTTGTCTCAATGGATACCTGGTCCTAAATGACCACATCCTATTAGCATCAACCGATTTGTGGGACCTAATAAGTTTAAAGATAAAATAGGAATTTATAGAAAATCTAAGGAAAAAATAGGAAAGCAAGGATTCTCCTCCATAACTCTATTTAGATTATTGATAGATGTTCTAAATTTATATTTGTATATATATATGGTTTTTGTAAAGTATTATTTTTATCATTTTTCATTTATAAAATACCATAATCAATAGAATTATTTAGTAACTTTTAAAGGAGTCGAGACGCGACTCCTTTATGATAGGATGTTGTAGCATCCCCTTTTCTTTTATTAATTCATATTAATATTTTGTTTGAAATTAATTAAGGGAATAAGTTATTGTTGATGAGTGTGGGGGGGGGGGGGGGGGGGATTATTAAATTTTTGTTTAATAA
>JAOANK020000083.1:632304-651417 GCA_026257165.2 Telfairia occidentalis
TGAATTAAACCCAGTAATTACAAACACCTCCCCCCCCCCCCCCCCCTATTTATAAACCAATGGAAATTGAATCTAATATTAAGATTCTAACACAATCAACCTAGTAGTAATTAGTAGCACATCTCAAGTCATAAATAATTCAAATTGGTAACTGACAACTTGTAAGGTAAGGAAGAGAATTAATAAACCAAAATCCATATAAAGTGATCATTAAATTAGGGAGAATTTATCTTAGTCTTTGGAGGTATACATTAGAACAAAAAAATATATAAAAAAAAAACTAATAAAATATGAAAGAATTTTAAAAGAACTAAAACAAATGGATGTCTAATTTAAACTAGTAAAATAGATTAGTACAGTCTACACATATTCATTGATTCACAATCAACAAAATTTTAGACAAACCATGCTTCACAATCTATCAAATCTATAATTCATGATTTATATAGAATATATCTCAAAAAATTTAAGTACTGTAATTAAAAAAACTCAATCAAGTTGTTATTGAAACTTACGACACATCGACAAATCAAAACCAACAACAAAAAATGAAACCAACGCAGCTGTAGATGTCAAAATTTCAAAAAACATCGAGACAGAGAGATGAATGGAGAGAAAAACAAAAACAAAAACTAACCCACTACGATCGGTGACAGACGAAGGGCTATCTAGACCATCGGAGGGATCGAGAGGGAAAGGGACCAAGAGGGAGAGGGATCGAGACAGTGAGAGAGAGAAATCGATTGAGAGAGATGAAGAAGGGTCTAATGAGAGAGAGGGAGAGGGGTCAAGAGTGGAAAAGGTAACGAGGAGAGTTTGGAGGCGCGACAAGCGAAAGATGAGTGAGAGAGGGAGAGGAATCGAGAGAGCAGAGAAAGGTGAGGGGTTTCTGTGCGACGCAAAGTGAGCCCTAAAATTAAAACTTTCAGTTACGTATAATATATACGTCGCTGAAAATGACTTTTAGTGACGTGTTTCAGATGAATCACAGATAGTGGCTTTTAGGGATGATTAGGCACTTCGCTGAAAACTTAAGCTTTTTCAGCGATGTGCCTATGCGTCACTAAATCCTTATGTCCACTTTCTACGACGAAACAAAACTTTGTGTCCCTAACAACCTCTTACCAGTAACGAATTTTTAACACGTTGATAAAAACATATATATAGCAACGCATTTTGCTTGCGTCGATAAAAGTTCGTCGCTAAATCACCATTTTCTTGTAGTATAAAGTTCTTGGAAAGCTTGTCTTCGATTGAATTTTGGTACCTTGGTCGTGGAAGCTTGCTTAGCTAATGCTTTACAAGGACCTTTGCAAATGCATCACCACACATATTGATCTAAAAAGAATAGAGATGGAATATTTTGTAGGAATGAGCAACTTAGAGAAAATTTGAAATTAAGAGGTTTTTGAGAGATCAATGCCTAGGTCCTCGTAAGAGAGATATTTAGTCACGATCTGAAAGCATAGTGCCCAAGGTGCTTCAAACTTATGATTCTTCCTCAATTTAGACACATATAGGTGCCATAAAGTAGTGCCTAAGCTATGTTGCAGAATCTATAAAATTATGATTGTTTCATATTTTAGGAAGAAGAGAGGAAAATAAAAGAGAAAATGACACCACGATTAGAGAGTAAAAAAGAGGATTATATTGTTTTCTAAGGTTAATAAAAGAGATTTTCGAAGTTGATGATGAAAGAGGTTGAGTAATTTGGAGATGAAACACCTCCAAAACAACATAATTTTAATCTATTCTTTGACTTTGAGACTTTGAAACACTTTCAAACGTCTCTTTTTACCTTGACTTTGAGACTTTATCCATGGAATTTTGCATATTGTTTTATGTTAAGGAGGACAACACCCAAATATCTCTACAATGATATGAATATAGTCCACTTTGGGCATGAGCCTTCATGGTTTTATTTCTGGAACACCCCAAAAGACTTCATACCAATGGAAATACTTGTCCTCACTTATATATCATGGTTCTCTCACTTCCCTAGCCATTATGAAACAATGTTTGCACTCATAACAAACCTCCCCTCAAACAAGGTACCACTTGGCACCTACCTGGTACTCATCTTGAGCACCCACTTGACCCTCCACCCAAAGAACCATTCATCCGACTTGTTCTTATTCAAAGTCAAGTGGGAAACCTAGATAAAACACGAGCACGAATCACATTGTGGTAACTATGGTGGCTTTCGCTTACCGTCATAACATCCTCCCCTTGAACAACAAACACCTTTACTTGAGCAAATAATTTTAGAGGATTCAACGCCAACCAAAATGTCGTAATAGTTGTGAGGCTCCACTAATTTTGTTTGAGATTTCTCGACACAACTAGATTCCAACCATGGCTTTGATACCATTTGTTAAGGAGGACAACATCATTTGAGACAAATAAGTGGGAGAATAAAAGCTTAATTTTATTTAAAATTTTGGAGCACGTGCTAGTTGGCTTTTTGCATGAAAAAGTGACCTATTCGAGAGAGTTAAAAAGATTGGTTTGCTCTCCAATCTTTGCCTTCTTTGTGTTTCTGTGGATGGTTTGCTGTGGACAAGAAAACAGAAGAGGTGGAGGAGTATTCTCCTTGGGCGCCATCCTTTGTGCATCAGCTAGAAATAGAGGAAGGCGGTGGAGGTCTTCCTTGGGCGCTACTCTCTTTGTGTGTTGCGGTCAGAAGGAGGAAGGATGGTCTTGCAATGGGTATTTCTGAACAAATAAGCTCAGATTAGTGCCAGGAACATAGATGAGTAGTTCTTCTTGATTTCCCTATATATATTGTGTTTTATGCGTTCTTCAACCAAAGTGAATTTTTGCTCTCCATTTGTATTGTTGTAGAATTTACTCTAAATGAGAAGTTGATAGTCACCATAGTAGATATAGATCAAATTGATTGAACCACTCTAAATCTTTGTCTCACAATTTTTCTCTTCTAACCCTTAATCTCTCTACATTGTGTTAGTATCAAATTAGTTGCAAAATTCTAATTTAGTAAACCAACTATGTTTGAACTTCTGTTGTGGGAAACTTTACATATTATTTCTTGATTAGTTATTTGGATTACTACATTTCTTTCCCAAGAATTAATATAGCCACTAGATTCTATGGATTGATTATTAGTTTTCCTTTGGTTGAATTGAATGAATGAATTAGTTTAATTTAGGTTCCTATTTCCTTCATACTAATTTTAATCTATCAACCCATAAATTAATTATTTTTAGATCTAAAATCTTAGGCTTGAGAGAGATGATTTAAGGTTAAACCTTAGGTGCATAATTGAAGGAGGTTTAAGAATTAAAATTTTGACTTATCGTTAAGGCATTTGAAAATTATTGAAATTGAATAGATCTTCTTAATTGGTTAAGAGACTTAGGTGGTGTGCTTGGGAGAAAGAGTTGAGATTTTCAAGTTCTTGACCCGCAGAATTGAGATTTGTTCATTCATTAATGATTAATTTCTTGACCCGCAGAATTGAGATTTGTTCATTCATTAATGATTAATTAAGGGCTTGTTGGTAGCCATTTTATTTTTTGTTGTTTGTTGTTTGTTTTTTATTTTAAAAAACAAAGTTACTTGATAACCAATTTGATTCTTTGTTTTCTATTTTTCAAAAACGTTTTTGAAATTATAAAGAAATTTCAAAAATATATATATATAGTTTTTAAAAGCAGTTTTCTATTTTTCCTCATTTTCTTTTAAAACTTACTTTTTTTTTTTCTTTTTGACATATCTCTCCAACTAATTGATTCATAAGTTCAATCAAACTTGGGGGTATTAGGCTTGCATTAATATAATTGATCTGATAATGACAGTACTGCCACAAATCATTTTGTCTTCAAAATTTCGAACACAATTAATAAGTACATTAAATTAGACTACTTTAAAAATTCAAAATTATAGATTTTGATGTCATACCAAAATTAAAACATATAAATATCTAAATTGAATTAAAAATAATCGAAAGTTAATTATATTATGTTATATCCATTTAAAACATATAAATATTTAACACACATTTGAAATTCAAACAAAGTTATAGATTTTTAATTTAAATTTATAACTTGAGACCTTGAGACCAAACCGAGCATAGCTCAATTGGTAAAGATATATACTTTGAGATCAAAAGGTCTTGGGTTCACAAAATTCAACAATTAAAGTTACTTGGAGAATAAATGATACTTGATAAAGTTCAAAGATAAATTAAATAATATAGAACCATTAATGACATTTCATTTAATCATAATTCATTGTATATTAAAAAAAGAAACAACATTCAATTAGATGTTATAATAACTTAATTAAAGAATTAACTATTTAATCACATTTCATTGTAGTAATTAAACTAGTAGGGTGGATGAAACAAAAACTTAACACTGTGTTTGGAAGCTTAATATTTTGAGGGATTTCAAATTTTTACGGATTTCAAATGAATTTCGTTGTTTGTTATCACAAGAAAGTGCATGATTTGAAATCGTGTTTTTGCTCAAAAAAAATTTGGACTAAAATGGTTGGATTTCAAAGTATTTCATAAGATTTTTGTTAAATTACTTATTTAACCTTGTCATATTTTAATTTTAATTCATATATTAAGATTAGAAACCAATATTAGTAATTTTTTTCTTTTTTTTCTTTTCCGTGAACATCCAAACAACAAAATTTAAATACATTCATTTCAAATCTTTTTCATTCCAAACAAGATGAAGAATTTAAAATCATTTCTTAAATTTCAAATCATAGAATATAAAATCATTTCTTTAACTTTCTTGACGCCAAACAGAGTATAAAAAAAAAAGAAAAAAAAAGTGATTTGAGAGTAAAAATTTGAAAGAAAAAATAATAAAAAACAGAAAGAAAGAGTTAGAATGAGAGTTGAGAGAGAAGATAAAAAATTTAAAAATTAAAAATGAAAGTGTCGTGGAATTTAGAAAAATGATAGAATTTATAGATATTTTAAATAGAGATAGAAATTTTTTAATAATAATTTTTAAATTTAAAATTTATTGAAAATGTAATTTGTTGTGATACATCAAATCAATTCTCTTTTTTTCTTTTCAAAGTCTAAAAATACAAAAAAAAAAAAAAAAGGTGGGTAAATAGTAAAACTAAAAAATAAAAAGGGAAAAAAAAATTACAATTGCATTTACTAAGAATCAACTCACACACCCAACGAAACCAAGGAAAGGACATTGCCATTTTGCCAGGGCTACTTTCGCATAGAAGTTTCAATATACTGATGATAGATGGAAAAGTGACCATATATCACCAACTTTTTGATATATCATCGATAGGGGTAAAAATGAATTTCACCCTTATTTCTATATCAGCGTTTTCGATATCCGATATATCGTCATCCCAATTTTTTATTCCTTGTGGTGGGCATAATTTTTTTTTTTTGTTTTAAATATTTTTTTAATTAAAGTACAATTTTGTTTTTTCTTTAGTTCAACAATGTGGAACGAGATTTGAATTGACTTTTTGATCAATAATATTAACTTTTTTTTAATTTATACTTTAAATTTGATTTCTTTCCTTGATATCAAATATAAATTTATATGAACCAAAGAAATTATATAAATTTATATGATTTTTTGTGTCACATTTCTTAATTTAAATTTATTCATAAAGTACCTAAATTTTCAATGGTCTCTATAGATATATACTATTGAAAATTTAGGTACTTTATGGATAAATTTAAATTAAGAAATGTGACATAAAATTTCAGTAGTCTAATTTTTTTTTTGAGTTGGATATAAATTTATATTGTTATTAAAGAAAAATAAATAAATTTAAAGTATAAATTAAATTAATATTATATATTTGTATATATTTTATGGATATATTTAGATTATGAAATATGGTCTTTGTTGAACTCAAAAGATAAAATCTCTTGCATTCTAATTTAGGAAAAAATAATAATCAAAATTTACTCGCATGCTGAAAGAGTAAAACAACACATAGCCACCACCTTACCATCAAAGATGATACAATATAATATTTAACACAAACCCATGTTGTCGTTGTGACATGCCTTTGGATGGCTCTGAATGCATTTTGTTGGAAAAATGCATTTGTTTGAATACGTTTGAGCTTGCCCTACACACTTTGATTACCAATTTTTCAAACACACTAGAAGAAAGATGGATGCTATTCTTATTAAGCATGGATATCACTTAGCAATTTTTGTGGCTAAGAAAAATGAAAATCAATATTGAAACAATTTTATTTTGAAAATCGTATTGACCGCTTAACAATACCGATCAAAATTGTGCTAGAAAAACAAACAATACCGATCAAAACCAATCAATATTGACTATTTTCCAATTTCATATTTTAGAAACTAAAGAATCGATAAACATAGTTCAAGACAACCAAACCAATTCAATTGGATTGATTTCATCATTTTTTTAAGTAGATTAAATGGAGACATAGGTTATACAAACTTCAACCCATTAAAGTCTGTTAATTTCTTTTATTAGAGTACATTTCACACAAACTTAAACTACGCAAATTTCCAATTTATTAAAACAAAGAACAAAAAAGGAAAAAAAAACCCCTAATTTCCAATCACTCCTCAAACTTGATTAGGACGACGATTTTAAATGTTGAAGTGGACAAAAATGTCGAGGTCACAATTAAATAAAAATTCATAAAAAATGTATAAATTAGTAGTCCACCTTTTTTTTATTCGAACCCATGATCTATAGTTAAAAAAAATATGTGTTTAACCAATTGAGTTATATTCAATTTAACAACATTCTACCATTTTTAAAATAAATTAGTTATGATATTATTACTATGGTGATTAGGACAACAATGCCACCATGGTTATTGGACATTATCGGCATTTCACATTAACATACCATACGCTAAAAAAATTCAGATGGCAAAAAGAAAAAAAGATCCCGCTCTTGCAACAATTTGAAATTCAAATCCCAAAATTTGAAAAGAAAAAAAAGGCCACGTGGAACAAATTCGAGCAAAAAATTGAAAATGGGTTTAAGTAGCGCCCAAAATTTCGCGTTTGAAATTCTGCCAAAAATTTCGCCTTCTCTCACAGCAGCTCCATCTTCTTCCCTCTCACTTTTCAACTGCGCGTCTCAGAGTAGAGCGCCACCCCCAAAATCCACCGCCATTTTTTTTATTCAAACCAAAATACTCCATCGAAGCCCACTGGAATCTCACGGTATGGATTCCATCTTCTTTGTTCCCAACTGATTGTAGATTCTTAGTTTGAAAATGTACAAATGATATGTAGGTTCTTGTAATTTTTATTTTGTTGCAACTTAAAGAATCGGAAGTTCTTGTTACTGTAGAGTGAGATTGGGGCTTCCGTTTTTTTTTTTTCCCCTTTTCTTTGAAATGATTGTTTTCTTGTTTATTCCATTTGAAGTTCCATAATGTCGGAATCGAGGGATAGATTGGAGAGGCAAGTGGATCTTGCCGAGGTCTTTGCTCGTCGGAGATCGGAGGGTATATTGGACGAGCAAGAACTGAGTGCAAATTTGACTGGAACTACGATTGTGCGCGCCACAACGACGACCACAGCTCAACAAAGAACTACGAATTTCGGGCCTGGGGGAGGTGGTGCGAATCTGAGACGCAGTTTCGGGTCTCCCATTTCTGGTGGAATTGGGCGTAATAGATATCTTTACAGATCTCCAGTGTTGAGCCGCGAGAATACGGCGGCAGGGAGTTCCCGGCGCAGTAGATCCCGGGGGAGGACTAGCGTGTTACCTATTTGGTACCCAAGAACACCTCTCCGCGACATAACTGCAGTTGTGAGGGTAAATGGCTTATTGCCCTGCTGTTTTGATTTTGTTCTGTTAGATCTTGCAAGAGTTTATTCTGTTCTACTTTCAATTTTCTGGATTACTTGCATATAGCATCCTCCGTGTCATTTCGTGAATTTGATTCTTATGAACTCCCTCAAACCCACTCTCATTGTCATTGCATATGGTTTCTGATGTGCATATACACCAATAACTGTGCTGATAATTGTGAAGATTGCTTGTGTGATGAGATATTTGTTCGCTGATACAGTATATTTTTTGGTTGCATTGGAAATTCCAATTTGCTTGATATTGGGAGCACTTCGTCTGATTTTCTGGTTTAGTTGTTGTGATTGTTGGTTCTGTTGGTAGCATTTGATTTGATTTTCAAATGAAAATGTTTATTGCATATGTGGAACCCTTTTTGTGAATCCTCAGATTGGATCACTTTCCTTTCTCTTTAAGTTAATTAAATAATAAATTTCCAGTCTTTATAGGCTATGTACCATCTACTTGTTTGTCTAAAAAAAGATTCTTTTGGTTTTGAAACGTCCATGCCCAATGATTTCATATGATGCACCAACAGTCTGGATAATGTGATCCTGTCCACCATTAATTAAAGTTAACCTAATTCTTCTCCTTTTGAGCATTTTTATTTTTAGTTTCTTTTGATTCCGATTGTTTCTTGGCTTTATTTTAACCTGTTAATAGAACTGCTTTTTGGTGGGCTCAGTATGCTTGGGCTGGTTACAAGAATGTCGTGAGTAGCTATTCAAATCAACATTTTTGGGCTTATCTGAAAACTGTAATTTAGGTGTAAAAATGCAAATTTACAAGCCGATAATAATTTCAACCTTCTGGTTGCGTTACGTATTGACACTGATACTGTCATTACTTGTGGGACATGTGTTGCTTATTGAGCATATATCCGAAAACTTGTGAATTATTAGGCATTTGAAGTAACGTGTTCAATTATTTATTTATTTATTTTGTTTGAAAATAATTGACATAAAAAAATATAGCGGAAAAATAATAAATTTTGAGGGTTAAAAATATTGCATTTGTTTTTCCAAGCATCTAGATGTATGTACATTATTGACTTTACATTTGTTAAAATTATAGAGGTATTTTTTTAAATAAATTAATAGAAGGCATTGTTCTTTCTTAGAAATTCTCATAAACCAAAGCAGATTATTATTATAGAAATCTTTGAATTGAATGAAAATAGTTATATATATTTAAAAAGTTGTATGTTAATAAATGTGTCTGCTTTTTCTGTGTTCTAACTTTTCAGAAAATATGATCACTGTATATGCATCGTGTCTTTTCTATGTCAGGCGTTTGTGTCTGTGCATCGTTCAGCCCAAATCATTACAACTTTTTAAGTTGCTTCCCTGATATTTTTTCTGCCGGGGAACATTCATCCTCCCTTTTTCATATCTCCGAGGATTGCCTTTGTGGCTTTGAGCTACGTATTTTCACTAAACAAAGAGAATTTCTCTATAAAGATTTGCAAACGGTCTCAAGTTTGTGTATTAGTTCTTCAAATTCTTGTTTCCAGCGTTAAGCTTGTTTTTCTTGATCTTGTGTGGCCATCTGGGTGTTTAGTTACTGTTCAATGTCATTCAATAGCACCTGAGTTCTGCCTAGAAATTTCATGTCTTAGTTTTCTGTTGAGGCAAGGTGAATTGGGTGTGGGCTTCTTTTTATCTGCATTATTCAATAGTTCTTAATTTAGAGGGAATCTTTTTCTTTAATTAGGCAATTGAAAGGACCAGAGCTCGGTTGAGAGAAAACGAAGGCCAAGGAAATGACAATAGTCCAGCCCCCGGGGACGAAAGAGCTTTAGATTCTAGCGCATCTGTGGCAGGTGATCATCAAGAGCAAAGTATTTCTGTGGTCTCCCCGAAACCAACCGTAGGTAAAGTGCCAAAGATTCTGCGTGGAATTGCAAATCAGAGCGTGGGAGAAGCCGAGTTTCTGACTCCTGAGAAGAAGCTTTTGAACTCCATAGACAAAGTGGAGAAAGTAGTAATGGAGGAGTTACAGAAATTGAAAAGGACACCGAGTGCGAAGAGGGCAGAGAGGGAAAAAAGAGTTCGCACTTTGATGTCATTTCGTTGATTCCTTCAACATAATCACTCCCTGAATTGGGGAGATTAGAACATGATAATGATCATCAGATTCATTCAGAACTCAGATCAATCATCTGCTGATGATTACTTGGTGAAGAGCGCTTGTTGATCAGGAGGGAGGGAGAGAGAGATCCTCATCTTCTGGTGAGATCTCCATAGGGGACTATGTTACTTTCCTGTTAAAATGAATCCTTTTCATTTGCAAAAACCATCTTTGCTTTTAGATGTTAGTAAGCATTTACAATATAGCTAGGATGTTTCATTGTTGGAGGGTCTGCCCTTGTTTGTTTACTACAGATATAGATAGCTAAAGCAGGCCTTCTTTTTTTGGGCGGTGGAAATGATGTAAATAGGAATATTATTCACTCTATTTTGACTTGAATTTTTGTCTGTCAAAGTTCTGATAAGATGCACATTTTTGATAAACTGTCATGTGCTATGATCAGGTTGGAGTCTGATAATCTATCTTCAGTTTGGTCTGTAATTACAAATCAGGATAAAATCTCCCTTTGCAGCTGCTAAGGTAAACTCTTTACAAAACTGAAAAGAAAGATTTAAATCAAGCAAATTACAAGTAATCCCCCAGCCCCAATGCTTTTCTATATAAAAATAAAATTGAAAGATATTTGAAAGAGGAATAATGTTGAAAAGTCAAAAAAGAGATTTCATCTGTTTAATGAGTCAATTCTAACTTTAATTAGGTAAAACGATAGCTTCAGAGATGGCGTTGATTAAATGTTTTTTTATTTGTCCTTTGGGCTTTTCTCTTTTCGTTATTTAGTTTTGGGCCTACTGTTGCTGAGCCCATACATCTTTATTCGTTTGTTAGGGTTTCTGATAACCTTTTGTATGTACTATATATAATTTATCTTTTTCCCATTACTGAGGAAAGTGTCTCTCGTCACCCAAGAACCTACCCTAAAATGATGTCAAAGTGCGAACTCCTTCCCCCTCCATGGATGTCTGTCTGCATTATGCTTCTTGGCATGAGTCCAGTCATTCACCCTTAGATCTATTTTCTTCAGCGAGGTGGAGTCATCTGTATCCCATTTATTTGGGATGTGACTTTTGTGTCAAAGGTTGAGATTGTTTTGTTAGTCTTTGAATTTTACTTTATGCTCCTAACCTCGGGCTATGGGAGCCATCTATTTTTTTTTTAGTGACTTATACATATTTACCTTTAAAATTTTTATTAAGGAAAGTCAATCCTTCAACATCAGTTTATATGTTTGTCATTTACCCTAATTTCAACTTTGTATCCGAGCTGCCCAACTCATCTTTGCCCTTAGCCTCACATGGACTTGCTGGCTGATGTAGACATCTCGATGAGGAAAAGAATAGTGCAAACATTGCAGCTAGAGGTGTTTAAAAGAATCGATGAAAAACCCGAGCAATCTAACCCAATTCATACAGCTTGGGTTAGGTTGAAAATTAATTTGGGTTAGATTAAGTTTATTTTTTTCTAACTCGATCGGATTAGTTTGGTTTTTAGATCCATTATATTGAACCGACTCAATCCAACCCAATCCAACCTACGGTAATATAAAATTATAAATTTTATAAATTTATTAATAGCTTAAAATTTACATCTACTTCAAGATTATCTCTATTTCTAATTTAAAATTATTTTAAATCTAAAAAAAAAGTATAGATTATGTTAGTTGTTTGACATTTTCAAGCTATCTAATTCTACCAAACATCTTTAATCAAATACATATTTGAAAGTCAAATAATTTTAAATATCAATTATAAGTTATACTTTTGATGGTAGCCCTATGGAACCGAACCAACGGTTTGGGTTGGGTTCATAATTTAACAAGAGTTGTTTGAGTTATATAAATTTAAATTCCGAAGAATTGGGGTTGGGTCCAAAATTTGATGAAACCCAACCCAACCTACCAACACCCCTAATTGTAGCTATTGGAATGGATATGATAAACAACACAATCATCCCTACCGTTATCCATCGATTTGGAAACTCACTTTCCATGGTCGTTATTGTTAAGCTAGATGAAAAGAATTACTAGTTATGGAAGAAAATGGTCCTAGCAGTGTTGAAAGGTCATAAATTAAATGGGTATGCCCTTGAACCAAGGGACAGCTAGCCGAACATATTGCTTCCAACATCCAAGAAGCAGAAACATCATAACCTACGCTAATTCTAACTTATGAAGAATAGGTCACTATGAATCAAGCTCTCATCGACTAGTTATATGGGTCTACAACCTTGCTATAGCTTCTGAAATAATTAATTTCTCAACCTCCAGGAACATTTGGAAGGCTTTGGAGGAACTCCATAGTTTCGACAGAGAGAGGATTGTCGTCTCTAAGAGTTGAGCAGTTCAACCTATATCACAATGAGGAGGCTATACGCCTCAACTTGGAACTTCTAGAAGAGCACATGGAGCTAGAAGAGCACATGGAGAAGGCTCGCTTTCGCATTGCTGAATACAAGCATTGAGTGGTGAGATGCTACAATTCCAAAGTTAAACAAAAAAGCTTCAAAACTAGAGATCTTGTACTCAAGAAGGTTAAGCAGAATACCAATGACTCGAATGGTGGATCTCTTGGTCCCACTTAAAAACGTCCTTACTAATCACCAAGGTCATACAGACCGATACTTATAGGTTAGCTGACCTGAACGATAAAGTTTTGGTTCATCCATGGAATGCCGAACATCTTAAGCTTTATTTTCAATTGATTCTCTAGTTTACTTTATTCTTCCCTGCATTTAATCCTTCTTTAGCATAGGGACAAATAGGGTAAAGAAATAAGTTCATTTCATTCCTTTTCTCTTTTACGATTAAGAGTGTACTTAAGTGGGTTTTAGATGTTCCAAATCTCACTAGAGTGGGGCTAGTAGTATAATAAATATGAACTTCATGCTTCAAATGAGTTGAGGATGAGTCAAGGGAGCTTAGTGAGCCATGTTCTAGCCTAATTAGGGAGGGACGACCTAGGCTGAGCCTCACCCAAACAGGGAGACTCAGACTCAGTCGAGTCGAGCGTTGGACCTTTCGAAAGGCAATATGACGATGTACTAGGCTGAGGTATTTGGAAACAAAAAGAAAAAAAAAAGAGAGAAGAAAAAGAGAGGAAAAAAAGACAGAGCACCCACAAGGGTGTCAGCCAATTGTCGAGCAGCTCCCTTAAGAGGGAGCTCAACTCATTGGCCGAGGAGCCCACAAAATTGGGGGCCTCCCATCGGTGCACGACCATTGGCTAAGTAGTCTCCCATACGGGGAGCACATATAGGGTGCTTGGCCAAGGTCAAGCAACTCCTCCTTTGGGGAGCTCCAATTATAGCTCGACCCAAAATTGAGGATACCCATGTGCCTCGGCATAAGTGTGCCGAAGTGCCTACTTTCTTAATCTTGACTTGTGCTCATTTGTAGGCCTAAATATAAGTTTTTTTTTTTCTTTTCGAACTCAAACCCAATTTCTTTTAGAAGGATGAAATATTTTTATTCCCCAAATTTCTACTCCCAAGTGGGTACGAGAAAATGAAACTAAATCCATTGGAGTCCAAAACAGCCACTAACCTAACACGAGAGTGAAGTCTATTGATATGGGTAGAAAAAAATAAGATAAGTAATAAGGGTCAAGGGTGATTTAGCTCAATAATGGTTGAGTCCATGACCAGTCTCTTAGGATCGAGAGAAGTCTAGTTCAAGTGGCAAGGATCCATTTCTTCAAAGGGTAAGACCCAATATGAGCCTAACCTAATGAGGGAGGCTCGAATAGCCCACGAAGAGAAAGGAGAAGGCACAGTCCAAGCCAAGTCAGCCCAAGAGGGGACTCGGCTCAAGTCGAGTCCAACGCACCAAGAGAAAGGGAGGGCTCGGTCCAAGCCGAGCCAGCCTACCAAGAAAAGTAAAGGGGTCAACCAACCCCATAAGGAAGGTGTAATTAATTGATCCAAACTTCTAGTCCGACTATCCGGGAAGGAATGGTGATCCATTCCATTCCAAGTTCGAGAAGGAATCCGTGCAACCATAGGAAGAATCATTATAAGTATAAATAAAACTTCACCAATGGAGGCAAATTACTCAAACTCAATTTTATTAGTGAATTCTTAAAAGACTCAATTCTAACGTAGATATCAAAGCCTTTGTCGTTTGTTTACAGATTCTATTAGGTTGATCTTCCCTACTCTCAAACAAATTTACTGCTAACCAAATTTTGGCATCAACCATCTAAATAAAAGTTATGAGTGATTAAAACAAGGTTGTAAAACTTATTGGTTGTTATTTAATGGTTTAGGATTATTTTAATATTGAAGAAGTAAAACAAACCATTAAAAAAAAGGGAAAAATCATTAGTAAAATAAATGAAAGAAAGATGAGTTAAGCTATACATGCAACAGTGATGACGTTATTATTATTATTTTTTTTTTGGTGAGTTTAACAATATGTAGGTTGGAGATTTGAATCCATAATTTCTTGGTAAGAGAGATATACCTTTAACTAGTTGAACTAGACTTGATTTGGAAGTGACCTTATTTAGTAATTGCAAATAAAACTTCAATATAAAGAATAAATATCATAACGGTAGATTTATATTCATGTTGGTACGATATTATACTTTTTATATATGGGGGTGGGAATTCAAATTCATGGCCTTTTGTTTAAGGAGATTATGCTTTAACCAATTGAACAACACTCCGTTTGTGGCACGATATTACACTTATTTATTTGCAATCTATTGTATATATTTTGATATTCAAATCTACAATTTAGTTTATTATTATTATGATTATTATTTTTTAAGTTTAACATGTGGGTGTAAAGATTAGAACTCATGATCTTTTGATCGTGAGAGATATGCATTTATTAATTAAGCTATGTTTAGGTTGACAAATCTACATTTTTGTTAGTAAATGAAAACATAGTATGATAAAAAGAATCCAGGAGTGTACAAATTTAACCTAATTGGAATAGTGACAAAAATAAAAGAACATTATGAACCAACCCCCTAAGATTAAGGATGTTGCACATGTTAGTGTTAGTGGAAATACTTTAATATGTGTTGAGTAGGTTAACTGTTGAGTTGGATCAAGTGCTAAAATAATAAATTATCATATAAGAAAGAAAAGAAGTTTTGTATATATATATATATATAATTTTGTTTTCTTATTCATTTTTTAATTTCATTCCTAATTCTCCAAAAGTTTTCATTTCAATAAATATTTCTAAAACAAACAAGTTGCTAAGCTAAAAATAATTAAAATTGTAAAAAAAAAATTAATAAAAAATTTATGCCACAACAACCCTTCAATATTATACCATCACATTAGTATCACATTTTGTAAGCTAGTACCACGTAAAATAAAAACATACTAATTACTATCATGAGTATCCATCTATCTTTTTTTTTTTTTTTGGAAAAAAATATAATATTATAATTGTAGGGACAAAGATTCACACATAAGCCATATTTTTATTGGATTTTCATAAAAGTTTAGATTTGAAAATAATATCATAAATGTCTAAAGCTGCATATGTGGAGATCCAATCACTTACAATTTTACTTTATTATGCTTATTTAGTTAATATAATTTAAAAAATCTAAAAAATAAAAAAACGAAAGTTGAAAGATCATTCCTTTTTTTGAAACCTACCTTTTTTTTTTTTAAAAAAAAGATCTCCCCTTTTTGGGAGTCACCACGATTTTTCACCTTTTTTTTTTTGAGAATCTTCTATCTTCTATTCGATTTCTTCCTTCACGATTTCTCATTCCCCTTTATTCACGACCATACAGTCAACGTTCATCAACAAAGAATCTTCCATCTTCTGTTCAATTTCTTCATCCACGATTTCTCATTTCTCTTTATTCACGACTGTACAGTTGGCGTTCATCAACAAAGAAACCAAACAGTCAACGTAGATATCTGATAAACGGTGTAGTCGAGTAGTTCCTCAATGGTATAGTCGACTAGATTCACGGTTCACCTTCATCAATAGTTTGGAGTAGATAAACGACATATATTTCTTCGATTCATTAAAAAACGAGTATATATTCTTATTCCATTTAGATTTGGAGTAGATAAATCCATTTTCTGTAAACTTCGTATATATAGAATCGTTATTCTGTATATATATTTCCTCTTTGTGGATGAAATTTTAAACTGATTTGCAAGTTTGAATAAAAAAGGTTTGGGACATGGGAATATGTATAGGTAGTTTTTACTTGAAAAAGATGTGACCTGTCAAATGCTTTTGCTGCTATCAAATAATTCTGTGGTATGTCAAATGCTTGATTCTTTGAAGTTTGTTTATTTGGACATTCTAATTTATGGGTGAATTTTGAGTGAATTTTGACATTCCTACATGGGTAGTTTTAATTCTAATTTTTTCTTTATCTAGACGTTCCTTTATGTGTCAATTTTGAGTCTTGGGTTGCTAGCTTTGAAGCTTGTTTGGATTCTTTCCCTCTTGATATGAAACCAGAATGCAAGAAATATGATAAACAAGTGTATCAAATTTCTTCATCCACTATTCATGATTTCTTCATCCATGACCTTCAACCAAAAAACCTATAGTTGTCGTTCATCCACAAAGCTGCCTTAATGGTGCAGTCGATAAATGACATATATTTCTTCGATTCAGCAAAAAACGAGTATGTATTCTTATTCCATTGGGTTTAAAAGAGGAAAGTACTATTATTCTGCTTTTTAACTATCATACAATTTTATGATAGTTTGCGTATAGTCTGCATGTATATACAATTGGTGTATAAACGTATTATTCTGCATATATATTTTTGTGTATAATCTGCATATATATACAATTTTTGTAATGGATTATAAACGTATATACCTAGAATATATAATATTGAATGAGTATTATTGTGGTACATTTAACATGAGTTTTTATTTTTTGGTACATATGAAATTAATGTGCTGCCTGAGTTAAAGTATATTAAAAAATAAATCTTAGTTAAATACAAAGTACATTCAAGGTTTACTAATTTGTAAAGGAGAAATACTAGGTATATATACCATACTAAATGTTTTATAGCATAAACCAGGTATATTTAATACATAATAATGTTCCAAAACTAATATTCGATGTATACATAGTATACATTATTATTAACTCAAATTAACTCCTGGTATATATAAATTTAAGAAAATAACAATGCATTGTTTAAAATTTAAAAATTGGCATTTTGTAAAAAAAAAATATCTATAATATACTAGGTATATATTAGGTAAGAGTATAACTTGAGTAAATAGAAAAAAGGAATATAGAATGCGTACTGGAAATGGGCATTCAAACATTAATGAACTATTTGTTACAAAGTGAATTGAGCAATAAAATCTAGTAAAGTATGATTTATATATATATACGGAAAATATACTATGTATATCTAGGTAAAAGGTATCTTCGTACATAGAATCAACGGTTCATAATGCAAGATGATGCTTGAGTTAATGAAAAAAATGTTGAATAAACATATACTCATTATTGGCAGTGACTACAACTTGATTGTTAATCTTCATTTTTTAATGTTTTTTGAACGTTAACCACTGCAGTATAATTTTCAAACAATTCTAGAGAACAACATGCAAAGACAATGAACAACGTAGTGAGAAATTGAGGAGAATGATGAAGGTAAAAAAAATGTGGAGGAAAAAAATGGTAAAAAGGAAACCCTAAAATTATATTCAAATTTTGAATTTTTTTAAATTAAAAAAAATTAAATGTCCAAATTTGAATCTGATAAATGAATTCAAATCATTAAATGTAAAAACAGATTCTAAATTTGAATGCAAAAGTTTGACTAATTAATTCAAAGATTATATTAAATAAGGAATTTAGGGTTTAAGGTTAATTATATTCAATAAAAAATAATTGATAAATAAATGTATTATGGGTATAAAATAATTGCTAGAAATAAAAAAAATTAAAAGAAAAAATATTTTAAAAATAATTTTCTAAAACAACTCTGAAAGCACAAATTTCTATTGAACTTTTGGTCGGTTGAGATAGGGGTGATCAAAGTACTTTGATAAACCGAGCTGACCGACCAAAATCGACCGAATTAACGTCGGTCGGTCGGTCGGTTTTATGAAAATTTCGGTCGGAGTCGGTTTTGTTATATACAAAACCGATTGGTCGGTCGGTCGAAAGGGCCAGAGAAATTTTTTTCGACCGACTGACTGACAAAACTTTATCATTAAAAAAAAAAACTAACAAATCTGACGCAGACGTCTGCACACTGCACGATGTAGGCAGTGTGCAGTCATTTCTAAGGTTATAATTACATCTTTTTTTTAAATATATATTTTTTCCACCTTTCTTCTCTTTCCTTTTTCTTTTCTCAACTCTTTCTCTCTTTCTTTCCGTCTCCTCCTCTCTCCCTCTCCCTCTCCCTTCTCGTTTCATCCTCTCTCTTTCTCCCTTTCCCTCTCTCATCTACTACCCAACTAAGGTCATGTTAAGATTTTCTCCTTTTTTTTTCGTCCTCTCCTCAACCAATCGAACTTCGAGAATGGTATGTATTTTTTCATTCTTTTTTTTTCCTCACATACCATAATAAATCGACAAAACCGATCGAACAGTCGATTGGTTTCACAAATCTTCCAAAACTGCCCACCACCGACCGACTAAAACCGATAGGTCAATTTTCGACGTCGATTTTGGTCTAAAAACTGACACCGACCGACTGATAAACACCCCTAGGTTAAGATTTAGCCTCATGTCAGACCTTGCGTAAGAAGTTATAGGCTTGAACTCGACCTAGAGCATTATTTGAGCTTAGATTAGGTCAGCCCAACATCTAATAACAAGATTGAACTTCAGTTCATGCTTAACTCATTGAATCAAAATATAGATTGAGCTTGAACTGGTCCATTGGATTAGTGTATTAAATAATATTATTTTATAATTATTTAAAAAAGTATATTTTTTTAATTCTTTTTAACCAAATCAATTAAAATTTATTAGATTGATATTTTCTAGTCAATTATATTTTGATTCTTTTGTTTTTTGTTTTGTAAGTTTTCGTTATTTTTTCAAAAAAATCATCAATTTTATAACATTTTTTATTCTTTTATTTGTAAGAAGCTTTTTATTAATGTTTTACACTTTTAATATTTTTATTAATTATAATTTATAATTTATAATTTATAAAATATAAAAATATCTTTTTGGGAAAAAAATATTAAAAAACATACTATTTAAAATATGAAATAATTA
>JAOANK020000083.1:662777-677410 GCA_026257165.2 Telfairia occidentalis
TACTATAGGGTGTATGTTATGCATCCTATTTAATCTCTAGTGCACCAATTAATTTTATTTAACAACAAAGTAACTATTAGTTGTATTGCAAGAGATGATGTCAGCTGGCTTATTTTGAAATATGGTCAATTGCCATTTTATTTCTTATTTCTGTCTTTCTCTTTTCTCTTATCTCTTTTCCCGTTCTCTGATTTTTTAATCATTTTACAAGCTTCGTGTATATTGTCTATTTTCTAAACACATAATTCTTTGCAGGCTGGTCTGTTGCGTAAACCCTTTGTTCTCATACAGGTCCATCTTATTACACTTTTGTGTTTCTTTTATCTATAATTTTACCTACTTAGAAATGCTCCTGTTTAACTTTGTATCAGTTGATTTATTTTATGGAGATTCATCATTAGTTGAGATTTCCCTTCTTGTCATAGATTTCACTTCTACCAACTTCATAGGAACCAAAAAATGAAAGGAAATTAAAATTATTAAATGCTTATTGGGTTGGGGTTGCTCTTAATCAGGTAGATTTTTGGAGTGAATTCATTTAGTTATTAATTTTGTTTTTAAGTTTTCTTAGTGGTAGATATGTTTTTTTGAAGCCAGCCCTATCGAGTTCTTCACCTTTTGTTTTCCTTTTGTTTTCTCTCTATTGAAATTTTTGTTCATCCTTACACATATGTGCCTTTTTTCTATAATTAATGCTTAATTTCTTAATGAGATTGTTTCTTAACAAAAAAGGCCGTTTGTTTCTTTGTCTTTCCCATAAAGAGGAATTGAATCACAAATTTCTAGAATCTTTAATTCCATGGCCAGGCAACTAAAGGCACAGATATTTGATATCATTTGACTTGTATCCTTTTCCCTTTTCTTTTTCTTTGGTGGTTCTAATTACTGGCAATCCATTTCAAAGTTCTTCAAACTAGGTCTCTTTTTTAGTCTTTTAATTAGTTGAAAATACTCTTTTTCTTAGATTTTATATTTGAGAAATACGTACAAAGTTGCAGAGTATTGTATGTCATGAAAATATTACTATTTCAAAAGTATGAATTCTGACTGTAGGGTCCTCCAGGAACCGGGAAGACACAGACCATCCTTGGGCTTCTTAGCGCCATTCTGCATGCCACACCAGCAAGGATGCACTCCAAGTAAAAGAAACAAAAACATTTATCTTCCAACATTGCTCAATCAACAGATTGTTAAATGCATCACTGATCTCAAATTTCCACTTTTTCTCCTGTGTAGGATTGGTTTGATTGAAACAAAGCAGGCTTCAGAATTACCTGTGAGGGAAAAGTATGTCATTGTTTTTACATCTCTTGTTCATCATCAGTGACTGTGTACTAGGCGTGGATACTTTCAAAATCAATATCAGAATTATTTGAAGCTGATACATATGTTTATAAAAATTAAGGTATCTGTGAAACTTTTTTTAAAACATTTTACAGATACAATCACTGGATACAAGCATCACCATGGATAAGTGGTATAAATCCTAGAGACGACATTATGCCAGTGAATGGTGATGATGGTTTTTTTCCTACCACGGGAAATGAACTGGTAAGTTGAAGTATATGCATTGTATGTAGCTCACGACAAGGAATGAATCCTTACTTTATGTCCTGTGTAGAAACCAGAAGTAGTAAAGTCAAATCGTAAGTATCGTGTACGAGTGCTTGTATGTGCCCCATCTAACTCTGCTCTTGATGAGATTGTTCTGCGTGTTCAAAACACTGGTAAAGTTATCCCTCCCATCCTCTCTCTCTCTCTCTCTACTTGTTCATTGCACTAGTGAGCTGTATTCTAATTTGAATTTGGTTGCCTTGAAAAATACATGGGGAGTAACTATTAGAGAGCTGTACAAGTATGAGTCTATGGTTGTTTGCAAGGACTAAGCAGTAAGCGGTACATAAGTTGTTGTGTCTAGATCTTCGGCCAACAAGCATCTAATTGAATTAATTTGGCTACAGTATGTTTATAAATAATATAGGAAGCCTGATTTTTGGGTAAGAAACATTGTCCATTATCCATTAACAAAAAGAAGTGATAGAGGAAAGGGAAGATATAAACATCCTCCCTAACCAAAGTTAAGGGAGGGCTCTCTTTGCATTTGTTAACATAGACTAATTAGTTGTAGTTCTTCATACAGTTGTGTTTTAAGTTAATTGGAGATATAGTAAGAAAAAAAAAGGAAATACTTTTTGTTCATCTTCCTCTGAGTGGGCATGTATCTTGATATATGCATCAATCTATGGAAAATGAATTTTATGCTGGAAAGTATTTGCAGTATGTCATCATTTAGAATCCAGGCAGACATGCTTCTTTTTAGCACTATATATTTTAATTGGCACGTTCTCTCCGAAAATCAGTGACCTCTATTTTCTACATCTGATTCGATGATTATAACCATGATTTTTCTTATAAAAGGTCCCCTTGCTGCAACCTAACACAGTTTCCATCTTTTCCCCCCTTTTCCGTATTTTTTTTGGTATGTGTAGGTGTACGTGATGAAAATGATCATCCATATACTCCTAAAATTGTGCGCATTGGACTGAAAGCCCATCCTTCCATAAAGGCGGTCTCCATGAAAGAACTTGTATGCAACTGGGAATATTCAAAACTATATTGAATATGATCTCTCTCTCTCTCTCTCTCTCTCTCTCTCAGGCACACACAGACTCACACACTCACTCAAACACATAATCTGTGTTTTAGGTGAACTGTTTGGAGCACACAATGTAATAGCATCAATAGAAAAAAAATGAGCCAACTGATGGAGACAATAAGAGGCTTATTATGGAAAATGTTTTTTTTTTAACAAGAAACAAAACACTTTTCATTAAAATTATGAAAAGAGTCGAATGCTCAAAAGATACAAAGTTCAAAAGGGAAACAAACTTCATAAGAGTGAAATAAAAATAAGAAAAAGAAATTAAAGAGGGAAGATTAAAGCATTCCATTTACCACAAATGTCAAAAGGAGAAAATGCAACAAAATATTTGGAAAGAGAGCACCAAGAAGAAGCTTTGAACGCCAATGGCAAAACAATCTTCCCACATTATGGAAAATGTTATAACAAAAAGGATGCAAAAAGGTTGAAACTGATACTATTAAAATATGATCACAGAAACTACTGTCATCACAGAAAGTTCTATGCAATTATTCCTGGATCTTCAGAAATTGAGGAAAATCAGGAAGAAATTCTTGCCCATGGTCAAATGAATGAATTACAATTTTCTATAGGAGTGTTTCTAGAATATGATTCTGATGTTTATATTGGGTGCATGAGGTAGTGTAACTTGCAAATTTTCTGCATACTTCATCATATAAAACTTGTCATTGCCTGGATATAAAAATTTCTACATTCATATTATATGAATGTGCACCATTCCTAAAAGTGAAACTAGCAAGAAGATAAGAAGGGAGGCAGAGAGAGAACAATATTAAATTGAAACTAGCAAGAAGATGAGAAGAGAGGAAAGGAGAGAACAATACTAATGTGGACTAAATTAAGTTGACTTACGGTGCCTTTACAGGTGGAACAAAAGAGAAATAGTATGAATACAGGTAAAGAGAAAAGTGGAGCTTCAGGGACAGATTTGGACAGTATCCGTGCAGCAATTTTGGATGAGAGCGTTATTGTATGTAATATTTCTTCTACCGTTAAGCCTTTGTGCTTATGCTCACGACATCTTCTTTCCCCTCAGTTTTGTTTACTTTTTGCAGGTTTTCTCCACACTCAGTTTTAGTGGTTCTTCTCTGTTTAGTAAATGGAATCGGGGTTTTGATGTTGTTATAATAGATGAGGCTGCCCAAGCTGTAAGTGCTTTAAATTCCCAATGTTGCTTTCAGTCAATTTTTCATATTAACTATAGGCATTAGAGATGGCAAAAATCCTCGCGGGTCCCCGAACGAGTGAAGGAATCCCCGGTTTGACTTGGGGCGGGGTCAAACCGAGGAATTTCATTTTTTTAATTAATTTATTGATTATATATATTTATATATAATATTAATTTGTATATAATAGTATAAAGAAAAATAAATCAACTTTTACTCCTAAACTTGTCAAGTTTATTTAATTTTCACCCAAAACTTTCCATTTCATTAAATTGGACCTTAGACTTAGATGAAGTTGCAATTTTAACTCTCTATTCAATTTTCGTTAATTCACTCACTACTTTAAACAAAAAACAATTTAAAAATCTTCATAAACCCACTAATTTCAATAAAATTAAAAATTGTACAAACTTTAGTTTGATTAATCTACAAATTAACCATTGAATAACACTTTGCCAAAACTAAAAAATTTCAACAAAATTATGCTCTAATGTCGTTTTCCTTTAAAATTTGATCAATTTTATATCATAGATGTGTTTTATAATTTATTGAACGCATATAAGAATACATTTGTTCATAATCTTTCAAATGAAAATTTATTCGAAGGTAAGAATTTCAATAATTTTCCAAATTTAAGGTTAAGATTGCAACAATGATCTAAGCTTGAGGTGCATAAAAAAATTGAAAGTTTAGATTATACATTGGTATAACTAAAGATATTTATGGGTAAAAATTGATTTTTTTTCTTTAATATAAACAATTATAACTTAAGCACGTGCGAAACGAAAAACAGAAAGAAAATGTGGGGTGGGGATGGGGATGGGGAATCCCTGCATGGAACCCATCCCCAACGGGGAATCCCCGCCTCGTACCCACTTCCAATTTTAGGGGCAAGGATGGGGGTTAGAATTTCCCGCAGGGCTCGAGATGGAGAATGCATCCTCATCCCCGTCCTGTTGCCATCCCTAATTGACATCAGATCTTTCAAGCTACTTGACGATTTTTAAGTCGTTGTCTCTTATGGGATCTCTTATGGTAGGAAGGACTATAACTTTTCTTCCATTGTCATTGATAGCAATTAGAAAGATCGTGGACATGAATTGCTTCCTAGACCATGGACTTGGATCCAACGTAGCTCCTTTTGGGCCTTAGCCAAGTTCTTATCCTCGATGTGCAAGGCAAAATCCATTTTTCTTGAATATCCTTACCTCAGTTCTTTTTTCTTGAATGAATTAGAAACAATGAAACATGTTTAAATATCATCAACCAAAAAATACAACCTAAAGGCCCTAGGGGAAATAGCATCCTTACCTCAGCTTGGATCTCCACTTTTAACCCATTGTCCAGTTGGCTCTCAAACGCCCATTCCATTATGCCTTTTAAAGTTCTGCCAATACTTCAAATTGACTCCGATATTCTTTCACTGTTGTTAATTGTTGTTGGGCTGAAAATTTCTCATACAATTTTCTGAAGAATTGTCATTGCAGGTTAATACAACTCCAATAAGGTCTTCTTCCTATCTCCCAACAAAATCAGGATAGAGCTTACCCACTTGGGTACATTGCTTTCATGCAATAATCTCTTCTTTCGACATTTTATTAATTTCAAATTACCTGTCAACTCCAAAACAACTGACAGTCAGGCTCTGCTCCATTGAAGATTGGCACCTACAAACGAGATAAGTCGTTCCTATGGGTGCTTTTCCCTTATTCTCTCACCTTGCAATAGCGTCCCCCATTGACTCCAATTATCTCCGCATCTCTTCTATCATTTTCACTACATTTTTCATACTCTTCTCCATACCCCGTCCATCTCATCTTACTTCTGCTTCAACCTTGCCTCCTTTGGACTTTGAACTCCAAAAGTTCTCTCCTGCAGTCCTGATTTCTTTTCCTATACAGCCTCAATGAAACTCTTTATTTTTTTTACTAGCTATCATTTCCTGGAGATCTCACTGTTGAGATACCACTCTAATTAGACTCAAAGTAGTTATTTCACTAAGCAGTAAGATAACTTTACACCTTGAGGAGAATTTAGGAGCTACTCTATCTCTTCCAAACACTAACATAAAACTTCTACATCGCTACTTCACTTCCCTCCTAAATTTTAAACGCTCGCTCCCATTGGTAGTTAGATGGTCCCACACTATCCACTCTTTTCCAACTAATTTTCCCTGTTTACCATCCCTACATCATTTTTACCCCCTATTAGTCCGCTATCTGACCTTCTTGAGCTTCTGTTCTTAAAAGTTTTGTAGCTACTTTACCTTCACTATGACCCCCCAATTATAGTCTCCTTCATAACTCCTTTGGAGAGGTTGGTTTTTTGTTTTTTCATTATTTTCAATGAACTTTCTGTTTCTTGTTTAAAAAAACTATTATAAATGTAATGACATCAATCTTTTGTATTTTTTGGTTAGAATATGACTACAGAATTTGTAAAGACAAGAAGGAAAATTTTCAAACGAACAAGCTCCCCTGCCTTCTCTCTCTATAATAAGAATGATCGTCATATTATTGTACTGTTGGGATCAGATGTGGACTGTTTGAGCCGATAATTATCTGACTGTTTCTTTTTTGTTTTTTAAATGTTAATTCTCTTTGCTTGTTTCTCCAAACGTCCGTTACTGTATGAGTTGCTTAGTCGATGCTTTAGAGCATTCTATACTGTACAAATGTAGGTAGAAATGCATACATCAAAACCTGTTTTTTCTTGAACCATCCTTGTTGACTGCATTTTTCTTTCTTTCTTTTTATGAAACTTGCGCGATACAGGTGGAATTGGCAACACTTGTTCCTCTGGCTAATGGATGCAAACAAGTGTTCCTGGTACATACACAATTCCTCTCGCCCCCACCCCCGTTTTGAATCTCTTTAATAGCGTCGGTACAACTATCATGGGCTGTTAAACCTATAGCTCTTCATATCTCTGAACGGAGTGGACTGACTTGTGGATGAACTGTTGAAGCTTTTGGCATGTGGAATATTGCATATACTTTCTTGAAGTTTAGCTTTTGTGCAGTTCTTCTGCTGTATCTTCTTACTATTATTTTGCCATAGGTCGGTGATCCAGAGCAACTTCCAGCCACTGTAATTTCTCCAACAGCTAAGAAATTTGGGTAGAATATTTTCCCTTTGCAGTTATAGTATCTTCTTCATTTACCATATAGTAATCATTATTGATGATCGACTTGCAGATATGACAAGAGTTTGTTCAAGAGATTTCAGACAGCTGGATATCCTGTTACAATGTTGAAGATCCAATATAGAATGCATCCGGAGGTAAGATTGGAGCTATTTCCAGAAATCGTAAATATCATCTGCCTTTTTTTTTCTTTTTTTCATCCAGAATACCAATGAAACCAGCATCATGAACTTCGGTACACAAAAGAAGTTAACAATTGATGGATCTGTGAAGCTGAGTACGATCTCATAAATAGTGGTTGTTACTCAAGATAAACGAGACTCTCTGTTCCTTTCATCCTTAATCAGAAAACTGCCATTTGTCCAAGTATATTCTGCAACAGTCAGAAAATTTTGCCTCATATATTTTTTAATCCCTTTGGAAAAGAATATGATGGTGTTTTCATATGATCTTTCAGAGTTGTATACTTGGTTATTCTTGCTCATTTTAACTGATTTCAGGTGGATATCCTTTTATCTCTTTGTTGGACCTTTTGAATAGAAATGGTGTTTGTTGCTTATTCTTGCTATCCACTCCATCGATCAGTTTGAGCTGTTAAAATCTTTACTAAATATAGATGGGGAGAAAACGGAAGCGAAGACTTCATATTCCCTGAATCTATTTGTAGTGGTGTTGAATAGGACCAATCTTTTTAAGTTGTGCACCCGCTATAAAGGATTTTCTTGAGTGGATTTGTGAAGATACGCATGCTCAAATTTTTAATCAAATCTATTCTCTCTCACCTGCATGAAGAAGGATGGAGGTTTTTCTCTCCCTTCCCCCCATTGTTAAAGATAATCTATTCATTTTTGATAGATTCCAGTGCACTAGCGTAAGAAGAGTAAAAAGGAAAGGGGGGATTCTGTCAGAGAGAGGCTTAGTTAGCTAGTGGATCTGGCGGTAGAAGGATGAAACTTATTATTGAAATCTGAGGGAAAATATAATTGTAGGCGAGTGTGTCCATGGAGTTAGGAAAATCTTGGTTCGATTGGACAGTAGGACAGCTTGCAGGACTCTCAGCAACTCTCCCCCCATACTTTTCATTTTTAAAAATTCCTACGTTCAGTCCTGTCATTATTTTCTCTCCTCACCTTGATCTTCCTCTTTTTTCATCAGATCAGAAGCTTCCCATCTAGAGAGTTCTACGCTGAGTCGCTGGAGGATGCACCGGATGTCAGACTGCGGACAACACGTGCATGGCATGCATTCTGCTGTTATGGTCCTTTCTGTTTCTTTGATTTACATGAAGGGAAAGAATCTCAGCCCCCAGGAAGTGGATCTTGGGTGAACGTTGATGAGGCTGAATTTGTCCTCCTCCTGTATCATAAATTGGTTATTTCATATCCAGAGTTGAAGTCAAATTCTCAGGTTGCAATCATATCACCTTATAGCCAGCAAGTAAAACTTCTCCAAGAAAAATTTAAGGATACTTTTGGACTTGATCCTAGTGGCATAGTGGATATTACAAGTGTTGACGGTTGCCAGGTAATTGATTTATCTTCTTAAACCATTGTGTACATCCACTTTTTGGCAAATTTGACACAGGACGTCTTGTGCACGTGCTATAAATGCCTCTTTGAGAAACTCAAAAACTATTTAGCTAGAGCTAGGGAAATGAGTGCATTGTGCCTAATGTTGTATTGTAACAAATTTAGAATTTCCATTATGAATGTAGCCTCAGTTCATGTCATCAATCCGCATTCTGCATTATGAGTAAAAGAATTCTCCTTTTATAGGGACGCGAAAAGGACATCGCCATATTTTCTTGTGTTAGGGCAAGCGAGAACAGATCCATAGGATTTTTATCTGATTGTCGCCGAATGAATGTCGGAATCACCAGGGCAAGATCTTCTATTCTGGTAAGATGGCACATTAAGCAGAGATGAAGTTCTTTAATGCAACTTTTCACAACTTACTGAATTTAATTTTCTAATTTCAGGTAGTAGGTTCTGCTTCTACTTTGAAGAGGGATGAGCACTGGAATAACTTGGTGGAAAGTGCTCAGAAGAGGAATTGTTTATTTAAGGTGAGCTTTACTAGTCGCGGCATCAGCTGACTTCCTTTATTTAGCCTGACTTGCATAATGCATACATCTTGATTTAGCCTTTTTCTTTATAAGAATTTGCATTCCATGATAAGTTCCGGCTTGCAGGTTTCAAAGCCTTATACCTCGTTTCTAAGTGACGAAAGTGTCGAATCAATGCGAATGAAGAGTGAATCTGCAGTTGGGCCGATCAGGGAGAGAGACGAAAGTGAGGCAAATGCTCCTCAGGAACCCACCGTTGGGGACGCCGACCAAGCGCAGGCAGACGACAATGACTTTGGAGATGGGGAAGAAGACATGTATGAAGGGGGTTTTGAGGAAGATTAAGGACTGCAATACAATTTCTGAATGTCTTACCATTGGTGCATATAGCCATAACTTATTATTTAACATTCACATTGATCTGTTAAGCATTTTAAGGAAAGAGGGGAAAACCATTTGTGATTAAGGTGATACAGAGGGATGAGATAGGGAGAGTATTTTCGTTTTTTGCTGTAGTTTTGCAAATTTTGACCTGTAAAGATGTCCCAGTGGTATAAGCAGAGATATGTTTTGTAATCAGGAAAAGACGATGTGAGAGATTATTTATTTTCTTTATAATAGTTCTCTCTGATTCAAAGCTTTATGAAAGAATATTCTTCTAGTACGTTGAATCTTGCGATTGTAGTTTCGAACCATAAACTTCTTGTAGTTTCGAACTTTCTTGAATCTTGCAATTGGTATTGCTATTGTTAGTGGCATTTTGTCTTCGGACATGTTACAGAGGCAATAAACTAACATTAAGAAAAAGAAGAAGAAAAGTCGAACAAACAACAAGGCCTCCGTAAGAACTAAATATTTGAACCTATTTTTCTTTTTAGTTTCGATTTTTTTTTTTTAAAAAAACTTTTATAAAATTTATATAGAATTTTCGAAACATTTTTTTAACAATTAGAGAAAATAGGTAATAGATGCATAGACTTCTAAAAGATTGAAAACAATAAAGAAAAAAAAAATGAAACAAGAACATTAAAGTTGGGTTAATCTCTCAATTTTTGTTCATAAAGATTTAGTACTTTCAAATTTATAACAATTTAGTTTCTGAACTTTTTAATAATTTAATCTCTATACTTTTAAATTTATAGCAATTCAGTCCCTGCCCTATTGTGACAAATATTGTTAAGATTTAATGGAATTTCTTATATACATAAATCAATGAGCTAATTAGAGAGCAAATGTATTTATAAACTAAGGAGACTAAATTGTTAACAATAAAAATTGACACTTCATTATGTTGAGATTTTTCACCGTAAAAACTAAATTACTACAAATTTAAAATACAGAGACTAAATTTTTACCTATTAAAACTAAAAGATTTAATTTTTACAAATTTAAAAGTAGATGAACTAAATAACTACATATTAAAGTTAGGAACTAAATCGTTACTTTACTAAAAGTACAAAGATTAAAATTACTTTTTAACCTTTTCGGTAAAACAGTGAAATACATGGACAAAATAAAGCGAAAAAATAAGGCATTTGATATATAAATACATATACACATGTATGTATATATATGTGTTATATATATATAACATTACAAATAAGTCTAATATACCGATTGAACGCTCGTGTAGCTTTATTTATTGGATAGCAATGTATAGTTGTAAACCAGTGTAACTGAGATACACATAAAGTTCCACAAGAAGAAAACAAAGATATTAAGTTGGGAAAGGCACTTCTCAGTTCCCACATACTAACCGAGCAGACGGTAACATAACATTTATTTACGAGCAATAAGGGCATCAATTTTCTGCTCCACATGAGCTTCATGGTCTTCAAGGCGACCACTGATTTTATCATTCTCTTCCCATCGGACCAGCGTTGGAACTCCAGTAAGCTTGAACCTCGAATCCACTCTCCATGGATGCTGGGGATTCCTCCATGTTGGTCTATCTCCAACATAGGCTCTCAAAAGAGCGATATCCTCTGATGCTGCTTCCAGTCTTTTGTAGATGACTGGTTCATATCTCACACAGTCTGACACACAAAGCAAACAGTGAGGACCTCTCAGAAGAATTGAATCGATGATGCAGATATTGGCTAGTTGTAAATAGACTAAGACTGTGGAACAAAGAAACGTCCAGGACCTAGCCTAGCATTTTGAGTCATTTAAGGAAGAAAACTACTTATCTATTACCTTGGACCTAGTATAACCATGGTAGCCAACTACTTAGGATTTGATATCCAACGAGTTACCTTGGTAACCAAATGTAGAAGAGTTAGACAGTTATTCTGTGAGAGTAGTTGAGGAGTGCATAAGCTGACCCGAATACTCACGAATTAAAAAGAAAAAAATTTAGCAGAACATGTATATTTCTTAGTTATTTCCATAATTTTTTGCAATATCAAGGTGGCGTGAAGTTATTTGAGGAGGTTGAAACAATGTGGTAGGCTTTTATACTGTTGGAAGTATGAGAAAGAATAAAAATTGTATTTTGACCCTATATCCAAGAATTAAGAGGGCTAGCAACATTGTGGTCGCAACATTGAATAATTTTGTTGTATTGGCACAAAAACATCACACTTATCTGTGAAAAGAATTCTCAGTTTTAATGATTTCTGCGATCCATGATTAGCAGTTAGATTATCTACTGTAACAATTTTCAGGGCATGGCCGTGTGGGGGAAATATCTCAGAATCGTGGCAGTACCTTTAAGCTTACAAGATATTTAACAAATAAAAGAGATCTTTCGTTATAAGAAATACCGGGGAAATTTATTAAGTCCACAAGGGGACGACACATGGTCAAGGTCGAAGGAACTTCCAAAAGAGCACTCCAATTGGTGCTGATCAAAATCGTAGTGAAGTTATGAAAGGTGGTAGAGAGAGCAAGCATGCCAAGAAGACAAAAAAACTACAGAACCCCCGTTATAACTCTTCCTAATTCCTAGCCCTATCTTTAAAAATTCTTTTACTTTTCTCTAACCAAAGCAACTCACAAATAGCCTTCACTACAATATATTGAAGGACTTTGGCTCTAGCATGGAGAGAATGACCACATAAAAGCTGCAGAAACAAGATTTTTCAGGTTTATAAAATAAGCATTTATTTCTTTTTAATAAAGAAACGTAGACCAAAGGAGCCCTTACAGAATAAGCATTCTTAAATTCAAACTCACAATGTACCAAAAAAAGATTGTAATCTTTCCATCTAGACATTGCATCATACATGTAAAGAGCATATTGCAAACTGGTTACTTTTGGATGCTTCATTCTTAGATCTAAAGGTAGGAGAACTTGGAAAAACAACTTCCTACTTCACGCACAAGGTCGTAATCACTAGAGATCTCCAAAATTTGATTCTCAGTATCCGGTCCATGATATAGAATCCCATAAATCAAATACAAGAACCCATTTAAATTAATTAATTCCTTCAAATAATTTTCATTGAATGTTGGGGAAATATGATTTTCATTGATAGACTATAAGATAAATAACTTAAAACGGAAATATGCTCCACAACTTGTCTCTTGCGTAGCATGCAGTATATATATATATATGATTATACCCCTCCAATTGATTTGGAAAACTTGAGGACAATAGACACATGTTTCAATTATTAAAAGGAAAACTCACACTCACACATGAAGAAAGACAAAACGTAAGCAATCACAATCGAGCAACGACAGAACCAGAAATGTAACAAAATTCAAATAAAAAACTGCAACAAAACAGCGATAGCAAATCGTTTACGATATTCAGTTTCTTCTCAAGATGGGTAATCACAGGATCCAAAAAATTTCTTTAGAAGTAACAGAAGCGAGAAAAACAAAGAACATGAACAGAATTTGAGTACCAGGGCACCAGCTGAGAGAGGTGGAAGGGTCTATGTCAGCCAAGAAGAGGATGAAGTTAGCTTTGTTGTTGGGCAGTTCTGATCGGAATTTGTCGAATGCAGCATTGAAGTTGGAGACGGTGGCGTCCAGTAGCTTCAGCGGCATTTTCTCAGCTTTCGAAGAATCACTGTAAAAGGACGAAACTGAAATTGGAAAGTCTGAATTTGGTGGGAAATTGGGTGAAATGCCCTACCAGATTGGTCACTTCTTAGTTAGTTAGGGCAAAATGCCCTCTTTTAAAGGCAAAGGAGGAATAGTTTCTCTATTACAATTTTAACCTTTTTTTTTTTTTTTTTGGGCAAATTGCATAAACCACCCCTAAAGTATATTGGTTGTTACAATTGCATTCTTAAACTTTCAATGGTTAAAATTATATACTCAAACTTTAGTAAGTGAAAAAGTTGGACCCCTAAACTTTTAAGCTTTAAAATTATACATTCGAACTTTTATAAGTGAAGAAATTAGACCGAAACTTTTGTAAGTGATGAAGTTTCACACTTTGAGATACTTAAGATTTAATTTGTTTGTTTCACTTCGTGGGTTTCACTTCGTGATATTATTCATTTAATTTGTTTGTTTGTTTTCAACAATGGTTTTGGTCTATTTCCCACTTCCCTTTTTTTATTTGGTAGCAGATTCTCTGCTACTTGAAAAATGGGTCTGAAAACCAAAAAGAAAACAAGAATAAAAAAGGAAAACCTTTCCAAATTGGTCAAAGTAGAAATTCGTCGAATTGTTTTATTAGTATTCTTCGTATTTACTATTCTTATTTTCTACATCTTGGTCCAAATTACAATTTGAATTTTCAGAATATTGATAAGATTGAAGCTTAGCATATATTCTTTTCCAGCCCATTTCTACATAAGGGAAATTAACAAGCATTCAAAAAAACATTTAAAAAAAAAAAAACATGTGTATAAAAAAGAACCCTATCAAAGTGTGAAACTTCATCGGGGGAATATCACGAAGTGAAACCCACCCAAAATCTCACCTGAGTTCGTTTCACTGCAGAACACTATTGGATTTTAATAGATTGATTATGTCGAATTGCGTTTTGATTTAATCATCGATTAACCTCAACGAAAAATGAGAGAGAAGGGAGGGAATGCGAGAGATAAAAGAGAGTAAAATAGATTAATTTTTTAACCTATCAAGTTTTGAAAGTTTAATTTTTACCATCAATAATTTAAAATCGCACAATTGCAAGAGTCTAAGGGTATAATTTTAACACTTGAAAGATTAGGAGTCCAATTTGTCACTTATGAAAGTTCGAGTATATAATTTTAATACTTAAAAGTTTAGGGATCTAACTTTCTCGCTTATGAAAGTTTAAGGGTGCAATTGTAACAATCATTATACTTTAAGGGTGGTTTATGCAATTTGCCCTTCTTTTTTTATTCTTGTTTTCTTTTTGGTTTTTAGACTCATTTTTCAAGCAGCAGAGAATCTCATACCAAATAAAAAAAGGAAGTGGGAAATGGACCAAAACTATTGTTGAAAACAAACAAACAAATTAAATGAAGAATATCACAAAGTGAAACCATTAAGTGAAACAAACAAATTAAATCTTAAGTATCTTAAAGTGTGAAACTTATCACTTACAAAAGTTTAAGGGTCCAATTTCTTCACTTATAAAAGTTCGAATGCATAATTTTAAAGCTTAAAAGTTTAGGGGTCCAACTTTTTCACTTACTAAAGTTTG
>JAOANK020000083.1:686480-703971 GCA_026257165.2 Telfairia occidentalis
CCACTCTTTTTTAATCTACCGCCTTTCTTTTTAATAGCTTTTTTAATAAAGTGCTATAATTATATGCTATGATATGCCATATTTGTTGTAGTGAGTAAGATAAACTCATATCAATTGTTTCTCAAAGATAACAAAGTATATGCTTGATTCCATTCCAATGTCTTTTTGTTGGAGAAGAACTATATCTAGCTAATAGATTTACTGAAAATGTTATATCAAGTCATGTATTACTAGCAAGATACATAAGTGCACATATTGCACTTAAATATGGTACTTCAAGACCAAGAACTTCTTCATTATCTTCTCTAAGTCGAAATATATCTTTCTTCGGATCAAGTTAATGAACTACCATTAGAATGTTAAAAGCATGTGCTTTGTAAATGTAAAATCTTTTTAAAATCTTTTATGTATAAGTTGATTGATGACTAAGAATTCTATCTACTAAATGCTAAATTTTCAAACTAAGGCAAAATTTTGTTCTTCCAAGATCTTTCATCTCAAATTCATTTTGAGATATTTTATTTTCTTTACAAGCTCTTTAGGAGTTCCAATTACATTTAAATTGTCAGCATATATAGCTATAATAGCAAATCTTGACTATGATTTCTTAATAAAGACACATGGACAAATTGGATTATTTTGATATCCTTCTTTCAATAAATATTCACTTAGACGATTGTACCACATTCGTCCTTATTGTTTTAATCTACAACTACATCAGCTCGGTTCCATGTTTTACCTGTCATGACATAATTTATCGAAATTTCATTATTATCATCAAGTACTTGACCTTCTTCCATATTCTTATGAATAGTCATGTCTAGGGTTTCTTTTGGAATATCTACTTTGTCAACTGAGTCATTTTGATCATCTACTGCTTTTCTTTTATGAGAATTTTTATCTTTGAAACCTATTGGTCTACCACGCTTTTGGTGTCCTACAGATACATTAGTTATAACAATTTTTTGTGTTAGGATCTCAATTCTAGATGAAACATTTGCAGCTGTTATATACAACTTGGCCACTTTCTTAGCATCTGTAAATGCATATGGCATTTGGTTAGCTATATTTTGTAAATGGGTTATCTTTTGAACTTCTAGTTCAAATTAATCTATGCGAGGGTCTAAATGAGACAATAAAGATGCACTTCATGTAATTTCTTTTCCCAACTTCTTAATTTCTCCCCCTAATGTTAGAAAATTTGTCTCATTAAAATGACAATCAACAAATTGTGAAGTAAATACATCACTCGTCGGGGTTCAAGATATCTAGTAATTTATGGAAAATCAAATCCAACATAAATTCCTAACCTCCTTTGAGGACCCATCTTAGTACGTTGTGGTAGAGCAATTGGAACATATACTGCAATCCAAAAATTCTTAGATGGGATATATTTAGCTTCTAGCTATAAGCTTATTGTAATGAAGAGTATTTATGATAAGATGCTGGTCTAATGCGTATACGTGACGCTGCATGTAAAACAACATGACCCCGTACAAATATAGAAAGTTTTTGCTCTCATAAGTCATGGTCTAGCGATTAATTTCCAACATTTTATAAAAGATTCTCCTAATCTATTTTGTGTATGAACATAAGCTATAAGCTGTTCAATACTTATTCTAGTTGGCATACAATAATTATTAAACATTTGAAATGTAAATTGACAGCATTATCAAGACAGACGCTCTTAATTATATAATCAGAAAATTGTGCTCTTAATTTAAATATTTGAGCAAGTAATCTTTCAAATGCAAGGTTTCGACTTGACAATAAGCACACATGTGACTATCTACTAGATGCGTCGATTAAAACCATAAAACATCTGAATGGTCCACTTGGTGGATTAATTGTCCACATATATCACCATGTATTCATTCTTAAAATGTTGGTGATTCAATACCCACTTTAGCTGGTGGTGGTCTAATAATTAATTTTTCTTGAGAGCAAGAAGCACATGGCAATTCATTAGATTGAAGAATCTTTTGGTTCTTTAATGAATGTCTATGTGATTTCTCAATAATTTTTCTCATCATTATTGACCCAGGATGACCCAATCAATCATGCCAAATGGAAATATATCTAAATTCATGAACTTTGGGTTCATTGTTGCATATGTTTCAATTTCTTGTATATGAATATAATATAATCCCAAAGAAAAAGCAGGCAGTGTTTCTAGTATACATTTTTCATATAAGTTAGTAGATATAATATAGAGGTACTCTATATTATTTTTACTATTGGTCTCAATATGATAACCATTACAACATATATCTTTGAAACTCAATAAATTTCTTTTTTATTTACTAGAGAACAAGGCATTATCAATAGTAAATTTTGTTTTACTAGGCAAAATAAGATTTGTTTTTTCCAAAATCGTCTATCAAGTTTGCAAAACTTGATATTGTATTGACTTTTGCTTCAAGTATTGTCAATTCAAAAAAAAAATTCTCTATTTTTAAGTATTGTGAGTGTAGTTGCACTATCTTCCAAGCATAACTTTTCAGAGTTCATATTTGAATCAACCAAAGTATAAAAAATCTCCATGATTCTTCATTAAAGAAAAGAAAAATTACAATAAGATTCAAAAATTAAAAAGAAAACTTAAAATGTAAAGCTTAATTAATAAATATAAAAGAGAAATACTAAAAAACAATATTATTAATTTTGGACATTCTCATAAATGAATGACGTACTTCCTACTCCATCAATGGTGTCAATGTTCTCTCTAGGTGATTCAAAAAAATATGCAACATTTAAATGTGTCATGGTTTGAGGGTCAAATGCATCATCATCTTGATAGACAAAGCTTCTTCCACGTTTTTTCCTTTTTCTTTCAATGAGGCTCGATAGAGATCAACTAAGTGTTTTGGCGTACAACAGGTACGAGACCAATGCCCTTTCACACCACATCAAAAGTATTGATTTTAAACACTCTTACTTTGTGGAGTCTTTCTTTTCTGATCACCATTGGTGTTGTTCCAGTAGGTCGAGATTGGTGATTTTTCATTAGTAGCTCGTTATTTTGTTCAGCCATGATAAGACATGATATAAGTTTAGAATACTTTTTAAAATCCTTCTCTCGATATTGCTGCTACAAGAGCATATTCAAGACATAAAAAGTTGAAAAAGTCTTCTCTAACATATCTTCATCATTAATTTTTTTCTCTACATAACAACAACTTTGAACTTATTTTAAATCATGTGAAATTCAATCACTTACTGATCTAAACTTCGCCATAAGATATAAGGATCTTTTACCGTAAGATATTTCATTTTCAATCCCTCAAAGGTTTTCTTTTCTTCTTTAATTGTATCTCAAAGATTCATGGCATCCAAATAAATTTTGGCATCAAACACCTATGACAAATAATTATCACCATTGATATCAAGAGCAACAAACTCTATTTTTGTAAGATTTGTCATGATAAAACTATAAAAAAGAAATGTATTTATACTAGAAATCTAATATACATACTAAGCAGGCATGCTAAAAAAAATGTAGATAACTAGTATGTTATATTACTTATGTAAAGCATATATCTAATATATAAAACATGCTATGAATTATGTAAACATTAAATCAAATATTTATATAAATAGTAAAATATGGTACTTAAAAGAAATGTAAATGATAAACATAACACGTGATACATATAAATTTATGAGATTAATATATAACAATAGAATTGAACATTTCAAAAGAAACATGTACAACGTGAAATTAGATTACAAAAATACAGTATTTATATACACATCATGCATAACAATAATATACCAATTTTCTTTTAGATTATCAAAGTAATGAGATTTCAAACATGAATTCAATAAATTGCAAATTTTAGAACTATGTTATACCAAAACAACAATTGCAATATATTTATGCATTAAGAAAATCAATTTTTAAACAAGAAACTAATTCTAACTCAATATGCTCATCAAAATTGAAATACTACAAATAGTAAATTACACTTGAAAAAGAACATAATAAGTAAATATTTGAACAACATTAATAAATAAAAGTATTATGATCAAATATTAAATAATTAACAATAAAATGAATTCAAAAAAAATATCATGGTAAATACAAATAATTGATCATAACGTACACAATAAGAAATAACGTATTGATCATATACAAAATAGTATTTTCAACGTTAAAAAATACACAATGCACATATGATGTATAGACATAAATTATATGGAACATATGAAGAACTTGTACCACAACGTATAAAAATAAAACCCTACCTTTAGCAAACAACAACGAAAGAGAATCGTTGATAATGTATTACAAAATAAGCACAAAGTAATTAGAATACAAAGAGGAAAAGATGGAGAGAAGAAAGTAGAGAGAAAGAGAAAATTTTAAGTTGAGTTGTGATTTCCAAATGTCCCATACAACAACTATTTATAGGATTTACAGTGGTGTAGGTTACAAGATCTACATAATTCAAAATGTTTAACCTTCATGGGTATAATGAGTAATAAAGGAGGAGAATGAATGTGGGTGTGTAACCTATATAGGTTATGGATATCTACACAATATAATATATTTATAATAAAATCCATATTTTTCTTTGTTTCTCCTCTTTTTCTCTTTCTCTACTACTTCCGTCTTTGTTTTTTTCTCTCTTCTCCCTCTCAACACTTTTCTACTCTTTGATTTTTTCTTCTTCACCGCTTTTTCTCTTTTTTTTAGGCTTCATACTCTCTCACTAGTACAAAAAAAAATGCTAAAGAATGAGCTCTCTCACTCACACTCGAGGTATGCTCCTCTCTCCCCATTATCTTTTCTTCTTCCATATATTTTATACACCCACTTCATGTCCTTCTCTCTTTTTTTTTTCGGTAAACAAAACTCACAAAAGTAAAAGTAAGAAAAATGTAGAGAGATGAGTGGATAAACGATTGGGTGAAAATAAAATACAAAAACTGAATAAAGGGCTTGAAAATAAAGTAGTATATATATATATACTACTTTATTTTCAAGCACGTCCTTGGACAATGCTCAAGGCTCTAGGCTAAGTAGCAGGAGCAACTTTTAATTTATTATGAGCCCAAACGATGGATTCAATAAGTTCTTGCCAATAACCATGCCTGCTGAATAGAAACATTAAACTAAAAGCCCATAAAAAATGAGCACCTAGGAAAAAATAGCCATATGCAAATAATGAAGAACCATAAGACTGAATTACCTGGGATGCTTGTGCCCATAAGAAATCGCGAAGCCACCCATTAACTTCTATTTTGATGGACTGAATGTCTTTCATAAGGAATCAGATGAAGATTCGGCGGTTTTTTCCAGGAAACCCCCAACGAAAAATACACACTATTCCTTCTTTTCTATCGAATCGATCATAACCGCTACCTATATTCCACAAAATTGTGCACCACAAATAGGAGCTAATAAAGAGATCTACATATATATATTGCAAGAAAAATAGTAGATCGTAACATATGCCTGTAAAAAACTAATACATAAATTAAAAAAAAACTTGCATGAATAGAAAATGTAAAAGAAACTCTAACGCCTTGCTCCATCTTTTTTTTTTTACAAGGATATTTGAGAATGGAAGTACAAAAAAGCCTTAGAATGTCAAAACTAGCTTGTCACTATGAGGTGTGGATCTTTAGGACACAACCCTACCAAATATACCTCCAACTAAGCTAAAATTTTCATTATAGAGCTCATTGATTTCCTTTTTTTTACCTTTTTTTTTTTGTATTCGGTCATTTTTTCTTGATCTCTTTTGTGTGTGTGTGTGTATTTGTATGTGTTCATGTGGGTTCAAATACACAAGGAGGGTTTATATAAACCAACTTCATTTTTTATTTTGATAATAAACTTACGTGCTATTTTTTTTTATTTGAACTTATGCCAAGTTAAGCCATTGCTAAAAAGAGATGAATAAATTTGAACAAATTCAAATTTTGAATTCAAACTAGTTCCTTTGATTTTCTTTCTTCTTTTAACAAATAACAAAATAAATACTCCAAAATAAAGGAAAATTCAAATAACATAAATCATAATTGAAATTTGTAATTAGCACAAAAGGTGGACAAAAAAAGAAGGACAAAATATGTAGCTACAGTATGCCCCCCCTTTGTACATCCTCCTTTTCGAAAGGTGGACAAAGGCATAGACAGTATTTTGCTTAGGAAAAGTTTTGAATCGGGTCTGAACATGTTGGGGGCAAGGAATAAACAAGCCCCCCGCGGCAAAAGGTGTGGAGGACAAGGGATAACTAAGCACCACACGACAAAGTAAAATAGAACGCTGAAGACCAGAGAAAATAGAGAAGCCTCATCATAGCAAAACGTCAAGAACTAGGGATAAACAAGCGCCACAAGAAAAAGTAAAATAAAATACTGGAGGCCAAGGATAGACAAGCGCCATCACATCAAAACGTTGAGTGCTATGGATAAATAAGTACCACAACACAAAGAAAAATAAAATATTGGAAGCTCTTGCTTTGTAGAGTGAAGTCAAAATATTCAATGATAACTACACTAAGGTTATGCAAGTGTACACAGTCAGCAGCAAGTGATAAGTATTTATATTATCTCTATAGGAATTATTGCTAGATTTCAACTTATTCTAATTCAATTTATTAGTTAATTCACAAGTAACCACATAAATGATTATGATTTTTTTATTGACTAATGTTGAACTAAATTAAATGACAAAATAAAATGAATGCTTTCGGACTATAGTGATATTAATGAATAAGTTCAGATTAAGGTATAATGTTATTTTCCTTGAAACAAAATGTTGAAGCAAAATAATTGCAAAATCGAATCACACAATAATAGTCTCGAAATCCTCCCAGATTTCCCAAATATCTCAAGTTAACTCCCATAATCTTATATGAATTTAACTTGTTGTAGCATTAGGCGAATAATTAAGAGGCTAAGGTGTTTTAAATGCAAATTACTTCTCTTTCTTTCTCTTAAAACTCAAAAAAGTTATTCATGAGTGTTGGCTAGACAAATATCAATATTAATGATGAAGAACACCCTCAAAATAATTCAATCATGGTCACCAAGACCAGAGGCAAGAAGCAAGGACTAGGAGGAAGAAATCACGCCCTGCTACAGAACCTGATTAATTTGAATAAGCGCAAGTTGAAGAGCATACTCAGCTACACTACCATCCTCTGTAGTTCATGACGAGGTTGTAGAAGAACAAAATCCTATTTTTAAAGACGACACTGCAAGGGATGTTGACTGTCTATTTTTGCTAAATTCTCTTGTTTTTAATTATTTCTATAGTTAAATTATCTTGCTTCTTTTGTTTTTATTTCTAAAAAGGAAAATCTTTGTTGTTATTAATGTTTGACCACCCTTCCCCGATATTTTGTAACCCTACTTTTGAATGCAATATATTTTGGTTAGGGTATAAGTCTATTTATATCAAGCATTCCAGTTGTTATCACTATTAGGATAAGTTTAATTATTTTGAGCAAACTTTCTAATCCAACATTTATAGAATCTGATACACCTTTCGGTGTTAGACAACATTTGACTAGTATGAAAGCTTTAGTTTTTGTTTCTTAGGGATGAGAATTTATTGACTTAGATTTTTTCTACACAACAAAGTCCACTTATTTTTCCTAGTCTTAAGAAACTGCTTTTAGTTTCGTTGATCTCTGAGAAAACTGTCATCTAGCAATTAGAGCATCATTTTGTTTGTCCGATCAAACTTGTCCAGGTTAGCTTAAACTAAGTTTGGGGATTTCTCCCTTTATTCACTATCTAGCACATTGGGGATAATGCACATTATAAGTTTCTGTGTCCCTTTGATCCTTCTTGAGCCTTAGTAAATTGTCCTGAAAAATGTAAAAGTGCATTCCGTTATTTTTTGTAGTACACTCCTCTCCTTTTAGACACTTATTTTCCTGTGTAAAAAGTAACTCAAGAGCAGAGTGAATATTAAAAAAGAGAGAGAGAGAGAAAGAAAAAGGGAATTACGAGAGATGAGTGTTGCCTAAATGCTATTGTTTCTTTAAAGTAGAAAAGTTCGCTACCAAGAATACGAATGAAATTCTTGATAAGTGATGAGTCATAAAAAAATGTCATGACTTGAAGGGAACAAAATCTTTGTTGTGTGAAAATCTTTTGAGAGAGCAATGTGTGAGCATTTTTTTGTGAACTGAAATCTAAGAGATCAAAAGCCAGGATAGAGAAAGAAAAAAGATGAGATTATGATTGAAGGATTGCACAATGATATTGATGAGCTAACTAAGAGTTAGGGCCTTTAGAGTAAGTGACATTTGTGACATATGCAAAAAGACGAAGGGAAGATAAGAGATTGGCTTGAAGGAGATGTGAGAAAGCTTGATCGTTAATAGTCTTTCATTGAATTGTTTATCTAGTTCTGCTATAGGATTTTGTTTGTCAAATTAGTTTATTTTCTCACAAGTCTAAAGTATTACTCAAGGATGAGTAATAGTTCAAGTTTGGGAATTTGATAACTCTCCAAAAGAGAGTTATTAGGAGTCTTTTAGGCTAAATTTCATCTCATTCTTGGAATAAATTTCCTTTGATTTATGAAATAATTGCTTGATTTATCTTTGTTTTGCATATAGGACTTTTGAAAACCTTCATATTGTTGCATCATTCTATTTAGAATAGCATTAGAATAAAATTGAGGGAAATTCTGCTTAATTACTATTGATTCTGGATATTTTGTTGAGCAAACACTTTGATGGAGTAATATTTGTGCAGAACCATTAATCGAGCACATTTGGAGCAAAATGGAAAAAAAAATCTATGCAAAAATAACGAAAATTTGAAATATAGAAATAAATTTATCTTTTACAAAATTAATCAATCATTGGATGCGAGCTACGTGGACGATTTAACCTAATAGATTTTCTAATCACAACGGAAGGCCTATAGATAGAAAAGACAGTCGCCAATTGAAAAGAGATTTTGACTTGAAGTTTAATTTTTTATTTTAGTTTCCAAAGTTTTCATCTACCATTGTTTCTTAATTTTAAATTCTGATATAGTAGAGCTTGTAGAAGGAAGAAACTCCACTAAAAGCTTAAACAAAAAAGATGATTCTTGCAATTGCTTTTGTGGAGCAACCAATTTCTCAATTCTTTAGAATTTTCTTTTATTATGAACTCATTTACTACTTTCATTTATTTAGTGTTATTTTTTACGTTTTGTAACATGAACTAATCACCTTTGGGTGAGGATTAAATTGAATGTTGTTGAACTGATTTGGATTCAAAGAAAAAGTTTGTGAAATTGAATTGGTTTAAGGTGTTTCTTATTGTTTAATATTTATGTCTGTCTGACCAACACGTTGAATACCTTCTCTATATTTTGAGAGAAAATATGAGGAGTAGATTGCTTTTAAAACACATTTGCCTCTAGATTAGGTTAGCCGTGCGGCTGGTTAAGTGAGGATGTTAGGAATAATCACTCACTAGTACACAAAAACAACATATTTAATTCATATAGGTTAATGTGAGTTAACTTAAGATAATTGAAAATTTTGGGATGATTTTAAGACTATTGTTGTGTGATTCGATTATGCAATTTTTTTGCTTCAACATTCTTTTTCAAGAAAAATAACATTATACCTTAATCTAAACTCATTTATTCTCTTTGTTACAACTACTTTAGTATTTTTTTAATTTTGTAACTTAATTGAATTCTACCATCAATCATTCATTTTTTGTTACTTTTGAATTCACTAAGAGATTAAATTAGAATATGTTGAAATTTACCATTAATATCTATGGAGAGGATATAAATATTTATTACTTGCTGCTGACTGTGTACACTTGCACATCGATTTGTGTTGTTATTATTGCAAAATTAAGCCTCACCATAACAAGCAACAATGCCCTACTTAGAATAAGACTCATTAACTAAGAAAACATCTCAAGACTTTGATAACTTTGAGATTGAGGTCCCCAATCTCAAAGAAGTAAACATTTGAGTGATGTTCCAAGAAATTCAACAAGTATGGAATTGCTCATCAGTGAGAGGTCAGATGGCATCAAAAGAGCAAATCGACTAATGGAAGAAGAAGAAAGTGAATAACCTACTCTGATAAACTATAAACTCCCAAGAAAGAGGAAAAAAGATGGATTAAACCTCTTGTTCGGTATGTTAATGCATATCTTGTTGCCTATGCTCTGACAACAACAGATGAGTTTGCGGAGAGTAAACCCACTAGTTACATTGAAGCTAGGGCTAATAAAAATAGAAAGAAATGGGTACGAAAAAGTAAATTGAGTCCTAACACAAAAATAGAACCTGGAATTTGGTAGCTATACTAGAACACAAAAAGGTTTCTTACCTTTATTTTGAGCATATAGTTATCAAAACGGCATTCCTACATGGAGATCTAGAAGAGGAGTTATATATGAAGCAACTTCAACATTTGAATCACAAAAGGAGAAGAAGACAAAGTTTGTTTGCTAAGGAAAATTCTAGGGCTTAAACAACCCCATAGGCAATGGTACAAGAGATTTAATACTTTTGTACTATCAAAAGGATTCCAAAAAGCCTCCTTGACTAATGTATGTACCACAGAGAGGTAAATTTAACTACAAAACTTTGCTCTACGTTTCAAGCATGGTGAGCTGAATTGTGAATTTGAAATCCCAGACTTGGGGGCCGTAAGAAAGATTTTTGGCATTGAAATTAAAAAAGATTAGAATAGTAAAAGATTGTTATTGTCATAGAAAGGCTATATCCTGAAATTGTTGAGTAGATATGAAATGGAAGATAGTATAAGTATAGTGAAGACTCCTTTTGCTGCTCATTTTAAATTATCCTCTCAATAATACCCCAAGTTTAATCAAGAGAAGAAAAAATATATAAAAACATACCATACACCAGTGACGTAAGAAGTCTAATATGTACACTATGGTGTGCACTCGCTCAAATTTGACTCATGGCATGAGTGTGGCAAGTAGATTCATGGTTAATTCTGGAAGAAAACATTGGACGGTAGTAAATGGACTACTTAGGTATTTGAAAGGAACTAAAAACTATTGGAAAATAGTTTAATTAATTGATTTTGTATCATTGAAGCTTATAATCTATAGGTTCATAAGGTTCCTTTACTAGCTCACATAAACATTAGTGGATTAATTTATTGAAAGAAAACTAAATTTGAAAATGTTCAAATCTAAATTTAAGGCTATTTGTAATGGGTAGCAATTTTTTTTGGCTATATTTACAAATATAGCTACCAGTTTTCAGATTTACAAATATAGAAATTTTTTTTTGAAATCAGATATTCGTTTTTTGGTTATTCTAATTCCGGCCTCTTATTTATCAATGTTATAGGTATATTAGTGATATATTTAATATGAAGTATATCAATAATATATGTATAACATTGATATACCTATATTAAATATATCAATAATATACTAAATCAAAGATATACTTAATATAAAGTATATCAATGTTGTACTAAATCATGTAAGATTTTTTTTTTGTTTGTTTTACTCCTGTAGTTTCCTTCTTCAAATCAACTAAGTCAATGTTTTATATTCTTGTTCTTTTTCATTTTATTAAAAAATTTATTTTTCATTCGTCCATTTCTTTTTTCTAATTTAGTTTCTTGTTTATTTTCTCCATTGATTTTTTAAAATAAAATAAAAATAGAAGTAGCTTATAGAAAAATCATTAACCGTAGACACAATAAAAATTACTTAAAACTAAATAGAAAAAAGTTGATTATATACCATCTATTTATCAGTGATACATCTAATACTAAGTATATCATTGATATACTTCGTATTACATATATCAAAAAAATAATATATCGAAAATATTAGATATTATTAGTGGTATGTCACTAATATTTCTGATATAATACTAAAAATATTGATGATATACTTCTTATTACATATATTAAAGACATATTATATTAACACAATATACTTCGTATCATATATACCGTTGGTATATCAATGGTATATCACTAATATTATTGATATACCTAATATAAAATCAGACACCTTATAAAAAAAAATATCCTTTTAAGGGTATTCTAGACTTTTCTGCATTTTAGGGTTGGGCCTTGATTTCTTGCTATATTTGCAAAACATAAAAGTGGTTGCTTGATTTGCAATATCCTATTTATTTTTTTACCAAATTTGCAAGTGTCCATAAATTTAATGTATTAGATGCATTAAATAAAAAAAAGAAAAAGAAAAAGAAAAAATGGATTAATGTATTAGATATATAGATTAAATAGAAATGTTATATATAGTTTTAATATAGAAAAGGTAAATTAAAATAATTATTTGAATTAGATTCAAATAATTTAAATATATAAAATATTAAAATATGATAATTAATTTATTCGATATATATAATAATTATTTGAATGAAATTCATATAATTTAAATATAAAATTTGAATTAAGCTAAGACTCTGTCCCAAGTCATTATACATAAGACTTTTAGGTTAAGCCTAAATCAATTAAAGAAATATCATATTATTCTCTAAAATTTTTTCCAATTTTATTATCTTTCAAGACGGTTCCCACCAACCTTAATCTTATGTTATAGCAAGGAAGGTCTTGTGGAGCTTTAGTTACAAGATGCTAAAATTTCAATACAAAAGGTTGTTCGGAATTATAATTCTTCCAAGTATTATATATATATATATATATATTTCTAAATTTAATTCAATGTCAAATGTTGATTCTAAATTTTTTAGAATCAAAGTTCTGCTGCGTGATGAATCGTACATCCTTTCATTGACATATATATGAGAGGATTACATAGTCGGGTAAGTTGATGCAAACTATGGTGATGATTTGGACATTAGAAGAAGCTCAATTGGATATGTGTTCACAATTTTTGGTAATACTATCAGTTGAAAAACCTCCTTAGAACATGTTGTGGCCTTTTCATCTACTTAGTTGAAATACATTCCATTTGCTAATATTGTTAGAGAAGCTTTATGGATAAAGGGTTTGGTTTAGGAACTGATTCAGCTGGAGAACCATGTAGTTAGTGTTGTGGTATGATTCTTAAAGCGGAATACACTTGTCTAAAAATCAAGTGTTTCATGAAAGAACATGGATGAGCATTTACATTTCATCTGAAAAGCCTTTACTAAAAAAAATCTATGATACTTGAAAAAGATAGCTACTAAAGAGAACATAGTTGATGCTTTTACAAAGAATTTGAGAAATGTATGAGCCTGCTTCAATGGGAAGCAGGCAGAGCAGTGTGGTTTAAAATTAGTGCAAGAGTGATGGTCTGTTAGCCTAAGTCTTTGATGAATTCATGCAGCAAGTTATGATTAAACAATAGTGTGGAGGTTTTATTGGGCCACTCTAAATTTGCTTTAGCCCCATAAACTACTTTTTCTTATAAATCAATTGGGTTGACTGTTACAATAGTTGGAAGTCGGAAAGAAATGCAGCCGGTTGATTCTACTCATCTCAGTCATTCTTTGGCACTGAATGACCAAGTTTCGATCACCTAATTGGGCATTACATTTGCCCAAAAATTTTTAGCTTGGCTACGAGACAGAGGCAGACGATTCTAGAAGCTTAGACGAAGAAAGAGGTGAGAATTTTGTTCTTATTCTCGCAAGAGGAAATCCTCAAGTAGTTGAGCAAGGTAGAAGGGGTCTGAAGTTAATGAGATAAGTTGATTATTAATTACTCTACTATATTTTCATCAAGAATTCTTTCATCTGTTGTAAAGTTAAATCTGTGTATTGCTATTTTTGTTGTCTTGAATAAAAGATGATGGATAATTAAAGTATATATAGATTACATTAATCAAGCCATTTTAAAACTATATCTTCATATTTCTCTTCCTTTCTAGCTTTAGTTTATACGTTTGCTAGAATTGTGTGCTATGCGATTTAATTAATTACTTGTTCTTGGGAGTTTGTTGTGGTACTTTAATTTAGGCTCAGCAAAACTGTCAGAGGAAAAATATATTATCTCAATTGTAATGCAAAAAATATATATAAGATGCCAATGCTCAATTCAGGTTCAAGTTCAAAGAGTAGCAAAATCAAACCAATTGAAACTCTCAAGTTTGAAGAGTAGATAAACCAACCTAAAACTTTTAAGCAAGACTGATAATTAATCAAGATGAAAGGGAAGAGAAATAAACATTAACATTATACTGGTTCACCCAATTTTGCTTCCATCTAGTTCTTTGCTGCCTATGAAGGTTTACAAAATGTAAGAGAGTAGAAAGAGTTTTTACATGCACTTAAGAATGATTTCTCTCACTTTTCTATCAAGAAAAATCGTCACGAATTATTTAACAAAAGCTCCTAAACTCTTCACATGGAAGTCCTATATATATATAGCCAAAATCCCTAAAGAAAGAAGGATTCATACTCGTTGTAGGAATGGGCATTACAGACATTTTTCCATGCATGTTTTTTCTTTTCTTTAGGACTCATGATACCGCCATCGAGCTCTGAACTTGAAGTTACGCCTCAAACTAGCACCATGGCCTTTCAAATCAGCGCCACAATTCTCTACCCTCGAGATTTTGGCTCTGCAATACCTTTTCACTAGATTTGGTTCAATTTTTCTCAACAATCTCCCTCTTGAAGACAAAACAAACGACATGTCTTTTTTGTAATGGTAGTGACTTGTCTCTACTCGTGCAGAATTCCAATTGAAGTTGAGCAAAACTTCAATTTGTTAATAGGAACAACCTTGATAAACATATCAGCTGAATTTTGACTTCCTTAAAATTTTCATGTAGTCGGGCCCTATCTTCCAAATCTGATTAGATAAAAAAATGGCATCTCACCTATATGTGTTTTCTTCTCGAATGAAACACAAGATTATTTGCCAAATCAATAGTGCTCTAACTAGCATATTGCGAGGTCCTTTTTTCCAATTTCAAGTCAAGTTCTTTTATGAAAGACTAAGCCATTTCATCTCTTTACTTGCTTCAGTAATTGCAACATACTCAGCTTCTATAATAGAAAGCACTACTATCTTCTACAATCTAAAGATCCAACTTATTGTAGTATTGCCCAAAGTAAATACATATACGGTAGTATTTTCCTGTCGTCTATATCGTCACTTGTCATATCTACATTTACATGGTAACTCTACCATTTGAAATTTGACCTCTTAAAATGTAGAGCATAATCCGCTATCGCTTTCAAATATTTGAAGATCCACTTTATAGCCTCCAATGCTGCTTCCTTGGATTACTCAAATACCTACTAACAATAACTCTCATTACATATGCATTGTCTAGTCTTGTGCAAATCATGACATACATCAAACAAATAACAAGGATACCTAAAACTACAAATTATAAGCTCCAATGAGACAAAATTAATTAATTAAACTCATTAGTTAATTAATTTTTATTCATTAACTCAAGGTCACTCCCCTATAAACTTGAAGTTGTACTCTTATGCACTGTAGGACAAGTTATGTCTATGGATGAAATCATTGCATGCAAGTCAATCATTCCCGAGTAGTTCATAATCACAATTGGCTCAAAAGTCCACTTTACCCATGCAATTGTTGCTTGTGATGGTGAGGCTTAATTTTGCAATAATAACCACACAAATCGATGTGCAAGTGTACACAGTCAGCAACAAGTGATAAGTATTTTATATCATCTCCACAGGGATCAGTGGTTGATTTTAACCTATTCTGACTTAATCGCTTAGTGAATTCAAAATTAATAAAAATGAATTATTGATAATTTGTATAACTAATGCTGAAGGAAATTAGATGACAAAATAAAGAGAATACTAAAGTAGTTGTAACAATGAGAATGAACTAGTTCCGATAAAGGTATCATGTTATTTTTCTAGTTGTAACAATGGGAATGAATGGGTTCGGATGAAGGTGTAATGTTATTTTCCCTGAAATAGAATGTTGAAGCAAAAGAGTTGTAGAATCAAATCACACAACAATAGTCTTAGAATCCTCCCAAATCTCCCAATTATCTTAAGTTAATTCCATTAATCTATGAGTTAAACCTGTTATTTTTGTGCATTAGGTGAGTGATTATTCCTAACCTCCTCACTTAATCAGACACGAACCTAATCTAGAGGCTAATGTGTTTTAAAAGCAATAGACTCCTCGTATGTTCTCCCGAAACCTAGAGAAGCTATTTATGTTTGTTGGCTAGACAGACATAAACATTAAACAATAAAGAATACTCTTAAAATAATTAAATCCAAAAGGCTTTACTTCAAATCCTAAATCAGCTCAACAATATCCCCCTTAATCTTCACCCAAGGGTGATTAGTTCATGCTAAAACGAGTAAAATACAACAACATATAAATGGAAACAGTAAACATATTCATAATGAAATAAAACTCTATGCATTGCAGAATTCAGTTGCTTCCATGAAATCAGTCTCCAAAATCGATTTTTCTGCTTTGGCTGATAATCCCATCAATTGGGTTACTTTTACACACTTTCTTGCTTAACATATGTTATTCTTTGAGTAAATTATATGGTCTTTAGCTCATTTTATGGGTGTTAGTTGATGGATTTATCAATTTAAAGTTTCGGTTGATAATTTTCAAATTTTGTGTCATTTTGAATCACTTTGACTCATGTTTGGATAGGATTTCTTAATGGGTCATTTGTTGAATTGATCCATGGGCTTGTTGGGCTTTTAAAAGAAGAAGATATGCCTTGGATGCTTGCAATATTGTAGCAATACTATAGCAATGATGGAAAGATAGAATAGTCCAATTTTCAGCGTGAAAATGAATACAATCTTTATTGAATCAGCTACTAACATAGAAATGAAGATCAACCTTAAAGAGGAAAGACAAGAAGAAAAAGAAGAGAGGAGGGGGGCCATCATCTTTTGCGTGGGTTTTTGTTTTGGTCTTGGAAGAGGAGAAAAATTGCAGAAAAAATAGAGGAAAACATAGAAGAAGAGTCACGAGAGGATTTCTTCACCAAAGGAGCATCTATCTCGCTGGATTCTTCTCCTCCTTCTCATTTATTTCGTTATTTTACTGTAGTTTTTAGTGTTCTTGAGTTATTGTAGCTAGGTAGGCTTGTTCTTAGAGACAATCCTTATTATTTCTTAATTTAAACTTAAGATGTTTATGAGTAGTGTGTCTTTCTTGTTTAATCTCTTTATTAGAAGCATGAGCTCAACTTTTTAAAGTTGGAATTTGTGGAATTGAACACTTGTTGGATCTCTTTTGCTTGAATGTTATTTTTCAGTTATATAGTCATATGTGGGTATTTACTTCTAAAGTCTTGTTTAAGATTGATCACCTTAGATGAGGCATTAGCTACTTCTTAATACTGAAAGGATTGAGAAATGGTGGATTGGCACAAGTGATGCAAGTAATTTCTGCTTAATAAGGTGGAAGTATTTAGGGTGTAGACATATATTCTAGGTTTGTACCCATGGAAAATTAAACTTTAAAAGTGTTCCTTAATATTGGGTTTTCATAGACATATGTTTAACTTGATATTGAGGACTAGGTACACAAATTTGATGAGATTTAGTGTGC
>JAOANK020000083.1:704071-716198 GCA_026257165.2 Telfairia occidentalis
CCAAGGAGGATGGTGCATCACCTAACACACCAAGAAGATGTGCACAAGAAAGCATAGTTGAGGCTCAAGCAAAAGTATAAGCAACAGTGACATCAGCAGTGTCAGTGACAAGCTTAGTAGCGGCCAAATGGGGCCCTAGGCCACAACCCTAGAAGTTAAGGTTGCGTCGTGAGTTTTGACTAACGGCTTTGGAGTTAGATGCATATTAGTGAGATATGTATGAACACCAAGTTTCAGAGGAAACGGAGATCAAACGTGCGCTCCACGCTGGCGAGTGACTCCTCGCCACATGTGATGTTCATGCCAGAAAGACTAGATATGCCTCAAAATGTACCTTAGGGGGAGGCATAGAGTCAGCTCTCCACCACCCCCGGGCCTCTTGGCCTAAGCGAGCTATCCCATGGCACATGCGTGTGTCATGGCGAGGGCGAACGTCGTAAGACAAGTGTCTTGGGTGACTTCCATGGAGAATGGGATTCGTGGACAGTGTCGAGTGGCATGGGTGTGCCAGCATTGTGCCCCTTCCCATGGGTTGGAGGTTCGATATAGCACCCGGGCTCCGGCACGGTATGCTCGAGTGACACGATATGGGTGCAAGAGTCATCATACCTCGATAGTGTCCGGATGGATGGATGCCTGGAGAGCTCTAGTAGAGAGTATGAACCCATGGGTCGGTTCTCGATAAGCGGTCCCGAACAAAGTGAGAAGGCAAATGACCTTCCGATGCTCGGGGTGGCATCCAAAAGCATCAATAAGCTCGATAAGTACCTGGTTGACATGATATTTGCCCGATATAGCCTGGTAAGCTTCATAATGGCCTGGTAGAGTTTGGTAGGCCTCAGAATGGCCTAGTAGAGCCCGGTAAAGGTCATTATGACCTGGTAGGTCTCGGTAAGTGCCCAAATCACCCAGTAAGCCCGGTAAGGGGTTATAAGGCCGTTTTAACCCAGCGAAGAGTCCAAATGAGCCCCAGTAAAGTTTTGGATAAATGTAGAAGCATGAGGGTCGCATTTATGGAAACCTAAATGAAGAGAAAGGATGCGACAAGAGCTTTAAAGGACCTTGGCCTAGAGTAGAGGCAAGATTAAGCCATGAGGACTTGTCCTAGAGTAGAGGCAAGTCGGCTAGAGTCGTGAAAGAGAAGAAATGGACGTAGAGGCGGCATGCATTGCCGAGAGTAAGCGAAGTTGCATGCGTAATTGCGAATCTTCACTTGTGTGACTATGCCAACGATAAGCGAGAAGCGCTCTTGGGTGTGGGTAGTCAGGTGAACGTTCAAGATGTCATCATGATGCAAGATTATAGAAGCTTGGTCAAGGAAGAAAGAACCTCGCCTATGGTTCGACGGAGTTAAATGACTCATGAAAAGAATGTTGGGGCTAGAGTTAGCCTTATGGCTGGCCATAATATGGGTAAGATTATGGCTCTGCATGGTTTAAAATGTTGTGACCGTGACTTTTGGTATCAGAGCCATGCTGTGTGCGTTTGTCAAACCCGAAAGAAAAGAAAACCCTAATTTGAAAATAGAATGACTTCGCAAGTGCGTCAATAGTGTTAGTTTGGCAGGACAGTTGTGTAAGTCAGTATCAAAGACAGAGAAAGGGTTGAAGCCTAACTCCTTGAGCTCAATAAGTGCAAAAGGAGAGTGTACGTGGTTGAGGGGAGTCAAACCCGTCAAAAAAGTAACAACCAAGCTCTTATGTCTAAGGGCTTGGGTGTTCTGGAAGTGAGCGAAGAAGAGAAAAAAAGGCAATGTTTTAATAAAGCTCCCAAAAGTAGTGAAGCTAATCTTAAGCCAAATGCGGAGTCAGCCGTAAAAGAAAGAAAAAGTGCACGTCAGTGGTCCCGAGAATCAAAGAGACGAGGTTGGGTCAGCTTGCAAAAGTGTAGCGAGAGTTGACAGCGGTGGTCTGTATTCAGAGAGGGGGCAGAGACTGAGTGCAAGAAAAAGAAGAGAAAGAAAGAAAAGTGGCAAATCCTGCGTGGATGTCATGTGAGGCAATGTTAGTGTGGGCAAGAGAAGCCAACTGCATGTGCTCCCCTTGAGTCCCAATATGCCAAGAAGAGAAGCTCTTAAAACTGGCAAAAGCAATTTATGGGAAGTCTTGGGAGTGGTATACTCACCTGGATTTTCTCATCAGCCAAGGAAAGTACATTCAAGTAAGTCCATGTTGCTTGCACACAAAAGCAAAGTTGAGGGAGATGGGTTAAGAAAGGCCTAAGCTCTAGTCTCCTTCAAGACAAGTTCAGATAGTCACTTTTGAGGTAGATAAAAGGCCTGGGTGGCATTTGCTAGAGTCAAGAGCGCAAGAGGTAGGCCCGATTGTGTTGGTGTTCGCAGAACCTTGATGCATCAAGAAGAGTGGGCAACGCTTGGTGTATTTTGGCAATGTCAGCATTGATTTAGTGCGGGGAAGTTGTAAGCAACATGTTACAATCATAGTAAAGGTCTACGTGGGGCAAGATGGCATTTTGGCCATCGAAGGAAGAGAATAGCAAGAAGGGCGGAGCTACGCCCAAAGTGCCCGACAAAGGCACAAAAGAAGAAAAGGGAAGAAAAGAAGTGTGCAGTGGGCTTCAAAAGTAAACAACATTGCAGCTTATCTACCATAGTTGGTGGCCTTGAAGAAGGGTTTGGCCGAAGGGGAGTGCCAACCCAAGAAGCGAGCTGAAAGAAAAGTGTTAGCTGTCTCGGCAAGGTTCCGTTTGTTAGTTGCTCAAAGAATATGAGAGTTGAAGCCAGTTTGGCTTGAAGCAGGAGCCAAGTGTAACCAAGTTGATGTTCGTCTGAGGCGCTGAGATATAGAGCAGAGTCAGTTAACTAGACTAAAGAAGAAAGTTGTCATTGAGGACGATGGCGAAATTAAGTGGTGAAGAAAGAGGATTGTAACCCCCACACAATGTCATCGAGGACGATGACAAGTTAAGTGGGGGAGAGTGTCTCAACCCTACTATTGAGAGAGTGGGTTGAGACTCCCCACTAAGAGATCAAGCAAGCAAGTGGCGACATGAAGCGTCGCCCGACAAGCCAAAGTAAGGGCCACAAAGAGAAGTGTCGTGATGCGACCAATGAGGATGGTGCATCACCTAACACACCAAGCAGATGTGCACAAGAAAGCATAGTTGAGGCTCAAGCAAAAGTAGAAGCAACAGTGACATCAGCAGTGTCAGTGACAAGCTTAGTGGGGGCGAGATGGGGCCCTGGGCCACAACCTTAGAAGTCGGGGTTGCATCATGAGTTTTGACGAGCGGCTCTGGAGTTAGATGATGTAAGCACACCAAGTTTTAGAGGAAACGGAGATGAAACGTGCACTCCACGCTGGCGAGTGACTCCTCGCCACATGTGATGTTCATGCCAGAAAGACTAGATATGCCTTAATATATACCTTAACGGGAGACATGGTGTCAGCTCTCCACCACTTCTGGGCCTCGTGGCCTAAGCGAGTACCTCGTGGCATATGCGTGTATCATGGCGAGGGCGAGCGTCGCAAGATAGTGTCTTGGGTGACTTCCATGGAGAATGGGATCTCGTGAATAGTATTGGGTGGCACGGGTGTGCTAACATTGCGTCCCTTCCTATGGGTCGAAGGTTCGATATAGCACCCAGGCTCCGACATGGTATGCTCGAGTGACACGGTATGGATGCAAGAGTCATCATACCTTGATAGTGTCCATATGGATAGATGACTAGAGGGCCCCAGTAGAGAGTATAAACCCATGGGTCGGTTTTTGATAAGCAGTCTCGAATGAAGTGAGAAGGCGGATGACCTCTCCCGATGCTCGGGGTGGCATCCAAAAGCATCAGTAAGCTTAATAAGTACCCGATTGACATGGTATTTGCCCGATAAAGCCCAGTAAGCGTCATAATGGCCCGATAGAGTTTGATAGGCCTCAGAATAGCCGAGTAGAGCTCAGTAAGTGCCATTATGACCCGGTAGGTCTCGGTAAGTGCCCGAATCAACCGGTAAGCCCCGGTAAGGGTTTATAAGGCCGTTTTGACCCAGCGGAGGGTCCAAATGAGCCCCAGTAAAGTTTCGGATCGATGTAGAAGCTTGAGGGTCACATTTATGGGAACCTAGATGAAAAGAAAGGATGTGACGAGAGCTTTAAAGAACCTTGGCCTAGAGTAGTGGCAAGGTTAAGCCATAAGGACTTGGCCCAGAGTAGAGGCAAGTCGGCTAGAGTCGCGAAAGAGAAGAAATGCACGTAGAGGCAGTATGCATCACCTAGAGTAAGCGAAGTTGCATGCGTAATTGCGAATCTTCACTTGTGTGACTATGTCGACGATGAGCGAGAGACGCTCTTGCGTGTGGGTGGTCGGGTGAACGTTCAAGATGTCATCGTGATGCAAGATTATAGAAGCTCAGTCGAGGAAGAAAGAACCTCGCCTATGGTTCGACAGAGTTAAATGACTCATGAAAAGATTGTTGGGGCTAGAGTTAGCCTTAAGGTTGGCCATAATCGGGGTAAGATTATGGCACCGCACGGTTTGAAAAGTTGTGACCATGTCACCGAGCATCGTTTGGCCCACTCGGACTTCAAGCAAATCTTGTGCTCGATTCAATCAATCTTCTATCAATCTTTTTCCATTGCTCGAGGATTGATATTTTCACCCATTAAAAACAAAAAATCATTTACTAGCCACCAATATGTATATAAATATTAATAATAAGATATATAACTTATTTAGAAAGTAAAAAGAACTTAATGTCGATATTAGTTATTTATTCATACATCCATAAAATTAACATCTCGATATTAATATGGACATTGATATTTTAATCTTTTGATTCTAACACTTCACTTCTATCCATCAAACAAGTTTAGGTAACCCACGCTCATATGATTGAATGGAGTCATCTCATTCCAACCTTATTCTTGCTTACTACCTTGCAAACTTATATTGTCTTGGTCTAAGCATAACCCATCACGATGATCGATGAATAATCATTGCATGGTTGCCATCTTGAGCATAGTTTCACTGGTTAAGATATACATCTTCGACCAAAATATTGGAGGTTCGAATAATCTTCATCTCTACATGTTGTTAAACTGGAAAAAAAAAAAATCATTGAATGACTAAGCAAAACAAATCAATCAAGTTGCTTGGTCTAAACTAATTAAACTATGGTGAGCTCAAATATGGGAGAAAGTTATGGATAGCTATCACATTATTCTCTCACCATTATACTGATTACTGCACGCATAAATTTTTAATTGTAAAAAATAAACTCTGACTTGTATAACTGGAAAAATTGGTTCCTTCCTTTCATACCCTCTCTAGGAGAGAAAAAATTCTCTCTCTGTCTAAAGAAAATATTCCTTCATTTCTACGCTCCTCATACCCTACAAAAATGTATTTTTCTCTCTCTAAAGTACTAGTTTCTCTAAAAATCAAAAGTTTCTATTTCTCTCTCTAACCCACATTTTCTTACCCAAAAAAGAAAACATATTTCTCTCTCTCTCTAACACAAAACCCTCTCTCTAATATATAAGGGTTCTGTCTTAAATTTTCAATCTAACTCTAGTCAAGTCAAGAACCAAAATTAAAGAAAATTGACATGTATGGATGAGGAAGAACAACACTTGTCATTTTACTAATTTTCATGCTATACTTTTTTAGTATATTTAATAAATAAGTAAATCTTTCTAATATTTTTCCATCCACTAAAACTAATATTAAACCATATGTAGAAAGTCATCAACAATGTATTTTCGTCCTCATGCAAGCTTTCCTTTTCTTTCCACAAACTTAATTTTCATCCCTCACTTGAAATAAGAGTGCTGAAGTTAAATCCAACGATCATAATAAAAAGAAAATGTTAGTTTAATTTTTGCAATTTCGTCCTGCATAAATTTGGTTGTTAAAATGTTACAAATATGCCCCCTTAAGAGCCAAAAGAATCTAATAAAGCATATGGTGAGAAACTCACATATATTCCTCCTTTGAAAACACAAAAAGCTTAACTTTGTCTTTCAAAGTGGGGTATCGATTCCCCCTTTCACTATAGGGAAGCGAATTTTGGACAACTATATCTCACACACTCACTTTGTTTAATTTCCTCAAAGAACTTTAAACTTGCCAGCCTATATTACACATGATTCTCCACTCTTAGTTTAAAAGCGTTTAAACAAAGCAAAAATGCCTCCCCTTTTGCACTGTACATAATTTCCTCAACACCATCTAAAATTCCCAATCTGAACCAACAAAGCAACAACCCAATAATTCAGAGCTTTAGAATGCTCCAATAAATATTGTGTCTAAAGTAAACTTCATTACACCTTAACAAGATTTTTCAGAGGAGCAGCAGCAGCTGTTTCCTATCGACTTTGAACATCGTACGACATGAGCTCTCCGGCGGCGGGCAACGAGAAGGAGGACTACAAGCTGAAGGACACGAAACCGCACCTCGGCGAGCGATGGCCGCACGGCGGACTACGAGGCGGGGGCGGGTGGATCACGAGCGAGAGAGCGACGAGCACGTACGACCTAGTGGAGCAAATGTTTTACCTATACGTTCGAGTGGTGAAGGCCAAGGACCTGCCGCCGGATCCTGTGACAGGGAGCTGCGATCCATATGTGGAAGTGAAGCTGGGGAATTACAAGGGAAGAACTCAGCATTTTGAGAAGAAAACAAACCCGGAATGGAACAACCAGGTTTTTGCTTTCTCCAAAGACAAGATTCAGTCGACAGTTCTTGAAGTTTTTGTTAGAGATAAAGAGATGGTTCCGAGGGACCAATATGTTGGGAAGGTGGTGTTTGATCTGAATGAAGTTCCCACGAGAGTCCCACCAGATAGCCCCTTGGCCCCGCAGTGGTATAAGTTAGAAGATAGAAAAGGCGACACCAAGGTGATTATCACTCGTATACTACTTCAATTTTATTCTAATTTTGTAAGAAATGTTCCTTGTTCTTCCGGAGGAAATAATTTTAACCTTACACTTTTAATTCTATTGTATACTTGAATAAGTGGTGCAATTAATAGTCTTGAGTAAGTTTTAATTTTTGTTTTTTAGGAATTGGTTCATCTAATTGTGTCGAGTGCTTTTTTCCTATGTTTGAATGTTTTTATCTTGATTTTATGGCTAGATTTAAATATTTATATGATTTTGAATGGGTTTTTTAGTTTAATTTTGTATAAATTTTTTTAGTACAACAAATATGGAGTTTGAAATTTGAACCTCTAACCTTAAAGAGTAGATGTTTTGACTACTCAATGCTCTTATTGGAAAAAAAAATGTTATACATTATTGATTGGTTTATAAGAAATTTTCAAATTTAGTTTTGAGGTGATATTTATAACATTTATTCAAATTCAAAATGTTTAAATTGATAAAATTAAAAATTTAGTGAGTATTTCGAGGTAAGGGTTAGACTTAGGATGTGTTTGGTATCCTAAGCCTAAGGCATGTTTATGATGAGATTTTGTTAAGTGGTCTTCAGCCCATCTAAAACACATAAACTTGAATAGTAATTATTATTCAAGCCCCCAAGCATGTCTCACTTAACCAAAAGAGTTTCTCATTTCCTTTCATTTCCCTCTTTTTCTTCTCTCTTTCTTTCTCCTCTTATTTCAATTTTTATTTAACATTATTAATTAAAATAAAAGTTATAAAAGCCAAAAAAAATTACAATAAAAATTGTTAAAATAAAAACTTTTGCTTTTATTTTATTATTGTATTTTAAAAAATTATAAATTATATAAAAATATGTTAGATGTAATATGATTTGAGTACATAAGCAAAAAGTTGAACTTTTCTCAATCTTTTTATTTATATTAATTCTTAACACTCTCCCTATATTGGTCGACATGAAAATTAACCAAATATGGTTGATGCTTTGATATCATGTTAAATCACCAATCACTGTTAAATTTTAAAAGCTTAAGCCAATAGATTATAGTAAATTTAATCTCACAGGTGAAAGGAGAGATCATGCTTGCAGTTTGGATGGGAACGCAGGCCGACGAAGCCTTCCCAGATGCGTGGCACTCGGATGCAGCGTCAGTCCACGGGGAGGGGGTCTACAACATCAGGTCAAAAGTGTACGTTTCTCCAAAGCTATGGTATCTGAGAGTGAATGTCATAGAAGCACAGGACGTAGAGCCACAAGATAGAAGCCAACCACCCCAAGCCTTCGTAAAAATTCACATAGGAAACCAAGTGCTAAAAACAAAGTTGTGCGCAACAAAAACCACAAACCCACTTTGGAACGAAGACCTAATCTTCGTAGTAGCAGAGCCGTTCGAAGAGCAGCTGGTTCTGACAGTAGAAAACAAAGTGTCATCAGCCAAAGACGAAGTGATGGGGAGACTGATAACGCAGCTGAATGGATTTGAGAGACGTTTGGATCACAGAACAGTGCATTCACGTTGGTTCAATCTTGAGAAGTTTGGATTTGGGGCTTTGGAAGGAGACAAAAGGCACGAACTCAAGTTTTCTAGTAGGATCCATTTAAGGGTGTGTCTTGAAGGAGCTTACCATGTAATGGATGAATCGACGATGTATATAAGTGATGTGAGGCCAACGGCGAGGCAGCTTTGGAAGCAGCCAATTGGGATTCTTGAAGTTGGGATTTTGAGTGCTCAAGGGCTTCAACCCATGAAGAAGAATGATGGAAAAGGGAGTACGGATGCTTATTGTGTGGCTAAATATGGGCAGAAATGGGTTAGAACACGGACTATAACTGAAAGCTTCAATCCCAAATGGAATGAACAGTACACATGGGAGGTTTATGATCCTTGCACTGTTATCACAATTGGGGTTTTTGATAACTGCCACTTGGGTGGGAATGACAAGAATGATTCAAGAATTGGGAAGGTAACGTCCTACTTTACTACTAAGCCTAAAACTCCTAACTACATAGGTTAGAGTGTATTTCATTATTTTGGTTTCAATAACTATTTTAGTCTTTAAACTTTAATAAATGATATAATTTTTTAAATTTTTAAATTTTTAATTTAGTCTTTAAACTTTAAAAAAATTACAATTTTAATCTTTAAACTTTTGAATGTCTATTTTAATCCCAAAATATTTTTTAAAAAAGTAATAAATTTGGTTTGTGAATTTTTAAAATGTTTATTTTAATACTTGAAGGACTAAAAAAAGTTACTATTTTAGTTCTTATATCCTGATTTTTCTTTTGAATATACTGTGGCTTTGAGTATATGTATATGTGTTTATATGAATATGAATTTGAGTCAATAAAGTCGGCTCAAGTAAATATTGAGTGGCCGATAAATATAAGGTTCCAAAATATGACTTAAAATGTTATTTTTTTAAAAGTTGAGATTAAAATAAATATTTTAAAAGTTTAAATACTAAAATAAAATAAAGTTGAAAGTAGAACCATAATTTTTTTTTAATCATATATTCATATTCTGAATAGGTACGAATCAGACTGTCAACACTCGAAATGGATCGAATCTACACCCACTCTTACCCACTTCTCGTGTTACAACCATCAGGGTTGAAGAAGATGGGGGAGCTCCAACTAGCAGTGAGATTCACATGCCTTTCCCTCGCCCACATAATCTACCTCTACGGTCATCCCCTGTTACCCAAAATGCACTATCTCCACCCGTTCACTGTCAACCAACTAGACAGCTTAAGATTCCAAGCCATGATCATCGTAGCCGCAAGACTGGGCCGAGCTGAACCATCTCTTAGAAAAGAAGTAGTAGAATACATGTTAGATGTGGATTCCCACATGTGGAGTATGAGGAGAAGCAAAGCTAACTTCTTCCGAATCGTCTCCCTTTTCTCAGGCATCATCTCTATGAACCGATGGCTGGGAGAAGTTTGCCAATGGAAGAACCCCATCACCTCAATCCTCGTCCACATCCTCTACTTCATCCTCATTTGCTTCCCAGAACTCATCCTCCCCACCACTTTCCTCTACATGTTTCTCATCGGCATATGGAACTTTCGGTTCCGGCTGAGGCATCCGCCTCATATGGACATCAAGCTCTCTTGGGCAGAGGCAGTTCATGCAGATGAACTTGATGAAGAGTTTGATACCTTTCCCACATCGAAGACGTTGGACGTGGCGCGAATGAGATATGATAGGCTGAGGAGTGTGGCGGGGCGGATTCAGACAGTGGTTGGTGACATTGCAACGCAAGGGGAGAGGTTTAGGGCGCTACTCAGTTGGAGGGATCCAAGAGCTACAAGTCTTTATGTTGTGTTTTGCCTCGTTGTGGCTGTTGCATTGTATGTTACGCCGTTTAAGATTGTTGCTTTGGTTGCAGGGATTTATTGGCTTCGCCATCCTAGGTTTAGGAGTAAGATGCCTTCGGTTCCTAGTAATTTCTTTAGAAGGTTGCCTTCTCGTGCTGATAGCATGCTTTGAAGCTTAAATCTTTGAACTCACCATTTTTCAGAACTAATTCTTGAGAGATATTTGTACAAACCTTTGTTTTTGGCTTTTGCTTCTTTAATTGGAATTGACCCAACAAAGTTATTTAAGTAGAAAAAGTAGTAAAGTATGAATATTGGCAGAGTGATGCAAGCACAGCGCACTTTGTGTGCTATTTTTATAAGAATTATAATTTGAAGTTTTTGTGTTATACATGCCAGAGCTAGGAATTAAAGCATTGGAGAAAAATTAAATGTTTTAAGAGATATTTTTAAAGAGAATGACAGAACTCTAAAGAGAATGAAAGACTTGAGCCAAAAAGCACTTTTGTGTAATTTTACTTTTTAAGAAGTGAATGTACATGATCTTATCATTCTCCAACACGTAGTCCAACAACTTTTAGGTTGAGAATTCAAACTTTTATTTTATAATCGAGGATATATGTCTTTACTAGTAGCCTCAATTTAGCCCAAAATTAAACAGTAAGGTGAGTATAGGTCAGTCATTTTATATAAAAAGTCAGGCCGAAATGTGGGAGCTTTAATGATAAAATCATTATTAGCACAAAGAGGTGCTGATTTTCTGTAGGTCAGGGAGCTATTTTTTCGGATTTATGGGCTGCCAAATTAGGGGGAAATCAGTATATTTCATAAAAGAAAGCTCTGAGCAGTTGATCATGAGGTAATTGGGAAGAATATTTTTTATTGCATTTTTTGTGTTGTATAATTAAAGTAAGTGGGCTAAATTGTATGGGCCTAAATAATTTCGGCCCAAATAATTTGATGGGCTGATAGCAAATATCGTAAGTTGGCCTAAAATAATAGCATTTAGACCAAAAAAAAAGGTAAAAGAATTTGCAAATATGGCCATAATATTGTCCGGCCAATTCAAAAAGTCTCAAAGCCCGCTCATTTAAGTATTTTTTGTTTATAGTCTATCAGCGATAGATTAGTATCATTGATAGACTTAAATAGCAACATAAATTTAGTCTATTTGCGATAGACTTTTATTAAGGCTTGCTTGCATGGATGGGAAAATAAGCAAACTAATTAGCAAATATGGCAAGAGTTTTTGGGTTTTGCAAAAATAGCAAAACCTGTTGGGTAGGCCCAAATAATAACGCCAAAAGACCATGCTACCCTTCATTTTGGTGCTCGAATGACCACATTCCGAAACCCTCGCTCCACGTTTCTGACCACGTATGTTCACCTTCATCACAAGTAGTTCGCACGCAAAATTCATTTAACAATTTCTTTCTTCTTTCGCTTCTTCATTTTTCAGTTTATCTTCTTCTCACATTCTTCTTCTCCGCTTCTCAGTTTTCCATTCTTCTTTGTTTCCTTTCGGTTTCGCTTCGCTTCGCTTACCCATCCTGTAGCATTTTCAACAAAGGTAGTTTGTATGCCTTCTTCGTTTCCATGATTTTTTTTGTTTATGACATTCTTCTTTGTTTCGTTTTCGCATGATTTTATGTAAATGTATTAGGTATATCAAATGTTTATGACATCTATGGAACGTTTATGACTTCTTCTTCTGAAACCCTCGCTCAACTCTGTTTTTGTTTCTTAAAGTCTGTTTTTCTTTTGAAACTTTGAAAATACATTGGTATATCGAAGATATTTCTCTATTCTATGGAATAGTCCTTCTAATTTACATAAAATTAGTGAAAATGTTGTTTCACTGATTTGTTGTTTTTCTCTGTTTTAGATATATAACCACTAACTTACCACTATTTTTCTGTGTTATTTCTTTGTTCTAAATATATCAAA
>JAOANK020000083.1:723918-737008 GCA_026257165.2 Telfairia occidentalis
TCTTCTTCTTTTAGTACTATTTCTTTAGAAAGAGCACCTTTTTATTCAGAACAATGAAGGTTTTAAGTTTAGGGGTACTAGTTCCCCTTTTCTAAAAACTAAAAGAAGAGAGTAATAACAATAATAATAATAAAAATAATAATAAAGCAGAAAAAGAGACAGCATGGAGACTGCTCCTCTACTCCACTAGAACACACTTCTCTTCCCAAAGACTTGTGTTAAAAAAAAAAAATGGGAAAGAGAGAACAAGTGAAAAGGCAAAAAGAATTAGTGTCTTTGGGAATGAGTGCAACCTGCATGCTTAGCTGCTTCCCATAATAGGTGGCTTCATAACAAGATGTCTCCAGACTAACGCAAGGGGGTTTAAAGCTTTCAAAAGTATTGAGTAGAATTTTTTATGAATTTAAGCTAGAAGCTTAGGCAACTTCATAACAAAATATTGTTGTTCTGAGAGTAACGCTTGAGTTTAGAGAAAATTTTCATTGTCTATAAAAGAAAGAATCAAAAGTTGTCTAATGAATGAGTTCTTTCTAAATCAGTGTGATGATGGAAGTTGAGGTTAGTGTTGGTGTCGATTAGGTCTACATGAATGTCCTATGATAGAATCTTGCCCAAAAGGAATAGGTTGTAGCTTGAATTTTCTAACTATCGGGTGAATTAAAGGAAAGTAATGTTGTTTAGCTATAGGTGGAGTTGTGGCTTAGTAGATTTGTAGCAAATAGGGTAGTGTTGAGGTTGATCTATTGAGTTTAGAGAAGCAGTAGGAAAAAGTTAGCTGGCTTTAACTAGGGGCTGTAGGTCTGAATTTGTGGGAATATTAGAGCTAAGCAAAAGGAGTTAAGCATTAGTTAGGGACGAGTAATTATTCAAGTTTGGAGGTTTCTAAACTTCTAGAATAAGAGTTAGATTTATCATAATTTGTGCCTAAAAGTTAGAAAAATGACCCCAAGGATGTGAAATTGAACTAAGTCCATATTTGCTTAGTTTGACTAATCATGAACATTTATGTTGTATGTTTTACATTATGCTTGTGCAATGAGCTTTTGAGCTCTATTGTCTTAATTTAGTTGTACACTACGTATGTTGTAGCATGGTAGTTCTTGCAGAAGCAAAATAGTGAACAAAAAAAAATGTGGGACAATTTGAGAGCTGAAAGTGTAAGTCGATGAACTGGCAATTCATTAATTGAGTTAGCTTTGACCACGTGATCTACAAAAAAAAGTCTTCAGTGAGCTACTGCCATGTCGGATGGAAGTGCCACTTCAGCCCGAATTTGTGTGTGACTTAGAAAGAAAGCTTTGGTCACGAGAAAAAGGACAAGGTGTCCTCCTTTACGAATAGTTTTTGTTTTAGGAAAAATGAGGTGAAGAAGGCAAGGAAGAAGAGGTTCATGATGATCCTGAAACTGCCATTTCTGAAAAGAAGTTTTTGCAAAAGCTTCACTTATCTTCCATTTATGTCCTATTTCTTTTTTTTTTTTCCTCTTCTTCTTAAGACTTAGTTAATTGTTTTGTTGTAGTGTTATTTAAGCTAAAACCAAGTTCAATTCCTTGCAATGACTGCAACTTTTAATCCAAACTTGTGTACTATTTTCCCCTTAAGGATGAGCTAAAGTGATTAAGGTGAGGATTAGGGACATGCAATTAGTTTCTATGAAAGGTTGTAGCTGATGTGATTTTTGGAATTGGTTATTAATGAATTACTTGTTGATTTAGTGAGTGGCCTACTTATCACTTTATCTTGATAATTTGTTCTTGGGAAGGGAAGTTAATTATTCTCTTAACAACCACATTAGTGTGATTCTAGTAGAGAATCTACAAGAGAGTTAGGGATAACACTTGCCTAATGCACACACTAAGGGTAAGAAGTATTAAGTACCAGGAGAAACAGGAATGGATTCTGCTTCTTGAACTGTGGGAAGAGTCTATACTTTACCCTGTGATTTTATGCAGCATAGGTTTTGCTACATGATTTTAGTACTAATTAGTATACATTAGTTCCCTAATCCAAGCTTTTTTTCTTTCAAGGAGTTTTAACACCCTCTTCCAAATTATTGCATGTTTTTAGTTATTAATTGAAGTCATTTTTGGTCTTTTAAAACACCTCTATTTTTGTTACTTGAATTTACCTAAAAAGTTAGCTTAATTATTAATTTGAGAACTTATCCTTGTGGGAAACGATGTTGTGTGTATTACCATTGCTAGTGTATGCATGCTTGCACTCCATTGTGTGATCATCAACACAGCATGATTGCATGAGACAACACTTACCTTAGCCTATGTTAGAGAGTTATAATCCTCCTCCACTTCCTATAAACAATTTCTGTTTTCCTTTGCAAGAGTATAAGTGAGAGATTATACCTATGTCATTCACAATATGCGAAGTTGCAACAGAATCTACGTACAAGGTTGGGTCCATCTCATCATTTCAAGACATGGCTGCTAAAGCTATATTGGGATTTCATTGCTTTTGTAGGCATGATCAAATCGATTCCAACATTTCAAGGCAATATGATTAGGTTTACCACATATTTGACAAGTTATTTGAGTACCTTGACTTGATGTTGGATTCGAATTAGGTTGTTGCATAGAAGAGTTTTCGGAGTTTGAGTGATTTTTATTTTGATTGTACTGAGATGTGTTGCTTCTACTAGGTTGGAATCCTCTACCCCTTACGGAAATTGTCTCCCTCTTCCTCTACCTCTCCCTCTTTTGCTGTAAAAGGCTTGATTCATATCAAGTAGAGTGATTTTGGCTTCTTCATCGTCAATTTGATTGATTTTGTCATAAGCCTTCGAAGCAAGTGTGAATTGATTGAAGGTTGGATAGGGAGCTTTAGACAACATTATTGTTCTAAATTCTTTGTTCTTTGGTCCCAAGCCACGTGCCAGTTTAAATACTTTGCTAAGATCATCAATCGATTTCTTCATGGTTGTCAATTAATCACACAACGATTTAAGTTCTTAATATAATCTTCAAGAGACACATGTTACCTTTCTTTAAGCAACATATGGAGTGATTCACTTATATGAATCTCATTTTCCTTTGTGATTGCAAGTAGAGTTTTCTCCAACGACTTCCACACTTGATGAGTTGTCTGTTAGCTTATCCAACACTTCTTTGGTAATGATTCCTAAAAGCCATGATGTTAATAGGCCATCATTTTGAACCAAACGTTGTGTAGAGGATTTTCAACAGCAGCTTCTTCTTTATGTTTCTCTGTTTGTGGGGATGTGTCGTTGTTCAAATGGTCTCCTAATCTCAAACTTAGAACCAATGGTAGCACTTGCGACCTCCATAGTAGGTAATTTGTTGAACCTAGTTTGATTGAAATTAAACTAGAGCATTGATGGAAGGATTGGATTGTACTAAAGGACTGCTTAATTTTTTGCCATATGAGTAATTGTGGTGACTGATTCTTCCTCAAGATCTTCGTTCGTCACTATGTGGTGCTTTGATACCACGAAAAAAATGAAGAAATTTGAGTCAAGGGTAGGTGATGTACATCACAATCAAAACTACTTTACATTTCTATCATTCTCACATTTATACATCACGCAGAGAATACTAACGGTAAATTAGACAAGAACGTCCAAGAGAAGATTTTCTGTCAAAGATAAGCTGGGAAGCAAAGCTAAAAAGTACATAAACTTAATAAGGAAAGAGCTCACCAATTTAGAGAGAGAATTGGTGCTGATTGAAGTTGAAATGAATGAGTCTACATAAGGACAGTATTTGTTGGCTTCAAAATAAAAATGCCACCATTGGTGAGTTGATGCTAGACTGTAAATTGGAAGCTGCTGATTGTAAATAAGCTAATATTGCCGATTGACTTTCCAACGGATAAAGTGGCAATGAGACCTTTCTAAGGAAGATTTGATGGCTTAGTTAAGGTTACGTTGCTAATGTCAAGCAGATTGGCTTAATTAAGTCGTCTGGTGATGTCCAGTAGAATGGGCTGATGTTTGAAACGATCTTGGTGTTGATTTGGGTTGATTGTTTGACTGATCGGCTGCTGAATTAAGGGTTGGTTGGAGGCTGCTTGACTTTGTTCTTTTACATCTGCTAGTGTATCACATGCCCATATATAGATGCATATATTATCACTAAACCAAAAAGCTTGTTAACTAAAATTTTATGATACATTAAATACCTTGTTTATATTTTCCTCTCACATGTTAGATTCAAATTTACATTTGATTTGTTCAAACATAACACATGTACTATTGATAACATAATATTTTGCTATGATGTCATGTGCTTTTGAATATAATAGTAATACAACGGTGTAGGTTGCGCTCAAATGTTAATTTGATTCAAGAAACTTAACATTTAAGCTTTTTTCTATTAGAATATCTTACTCCTACCATGTGCTAAACTATTATTAGGTTCAAAAGTGACCCAACGATGTAAGCTAGCTGTTGAGTCTATCAGATTTACTAGAATGTTAAGAATATAATATTAAAAGATTAAATGCAGTCTATCAAAAAACTTAGCTTTTAGATTAAGTAGTGATTTAACGTATATATCGTCCTACCATTCTTGATTTCGTTTTCTAGGTATCGAAAGAAACACAGGAAAAGTTGTTTCCGAACTCTGAACGCAAACATGGATCATATATATGCAGATAAGTGCAGCCGTGATCCTTCATAGCAGCTGCTGCCATTAGACATTGATTCAGAGACTAAGCTGATGTTGCTGCCTTCGCCATCATCATCCACGGAAGCTGCCTTCTTCTTCTTGCTCACGAAACGGCCTCCACAGCCTCTCTCCCTTCTCATGGCGTGCAGGTGTCTCGACTCGTGAAGATAGGACTACGATACACACACGTGTTTGTTACAAAAGAAAGCTTAAGCTAATAGGTTAGAGATTTATATATATATATAGATATATAGAAAGAAGTATGTTGGTTCTTTGGTTACCTTTCTTTGTGATCTGGTTATTCTATTTTCGATTTCGGCCTTGGCTCTAGATTTTCGTCGACGTAGAATTCCATGGTATTGCTTGGCATTCACGTAAACAGGTTCTTCCATCATTGCGAGAGGCAAAGCCATTCTACCATCTGCCAATCTGCTATATTCTGAATTCTGCTAAGAAACACCCAATCTTTAGACTTTCGTAATAATTGCTGTCGTAAAACAAACTAAGTTCTTTCCCTTAGACTTCCACTTCTGTTCTCAATCTAAATCTAGCCACAAAATTAAATAACACTAGAAGAAAAATACTTGAGCGCAACATCTAAATATCAAATTTAGAGATAAAAAATGTTCAACTAACCAAAAAAAAAAACCCAATACTTAAAAAAAATAGTTAGTTAAGAAACATTTTTAGTCCATGTACTTCCATTGAAGTAATATTGAACTTAAACTTTAGCTTGTATCCGATTATAGTTTGTATCAAATTAATTCTTGTTACTTTCGAATTCGTAAAAATTTAATTAGTCTATGTGCTTTCAATTTTATAATGATTTAAGTTTTTATCATAAAAATTGCTGTTAAAATTTAATGAAATTTCTTACAATATGCAGATCAATTAGAGATCAACTATATTTTACCAAAAGCATTTTAAAAATTGTTTCATCCAACCACAATAATGCACCTATGACTCTATAAATGATTGAGAAATAGAAACTCAAAAAGCCTTCAATAATTGTGGTGACATTTGTGTAAGATGAGATCCCATTATTAGTTTGTAGTTTTTTCCTTTGACTTGTCGAATTTTATTTATATACTATTGAGATGAATAATTTGATCTGGGTTAAATTACAAGTTTATTTCCTAAAGTTTTAAATTTATGTCACTTTAAAAAGTATCAAATAGATTTTTGAATTTTCAATTTTGTATTTAATAGGTCCCTAAACTTTCAAAATATCAAATAAATTACATTTTTTTAGTTAAATACAACATATGAAAATAGCGATTCGAACCCACGACCTCTAGATTAGAGTTAGATGTTTTAACCAATTGAGTTGTGCTAATCCGGTTGACGTGACAGTACCCAAAACTTTCAATTTTGTGTTTAATAAGTTTGTGAATTTTAAAAAGAAAAATGTCAATTAGGCCAAGCATCTATAAGATGTAAATTTGAAACTCGAAACCTCAGTGGATTGAGTAAATTTATTTGTAATTTAACTTGTAATCTTTTGGACTAAAAATAGAGGATTAACCATAAGAACTAATGATTACTAAATGTGTCTCAAATTTTCTTAAGATAAAATTGAGGAACACAAAGAAATAAGACACGAGCACATTATGGAACAAGCTAATTTTCATACCAACCATTTGAAAACCGCATAGGGGCATTAGTCCTCCATAGCAAGCATCGTGGTACTGGTACGATGTACCTGTCTGTTAGAGAAAGAGAATTCTCAGTTCCAATAAAGAAGAGAGAGAAAGAGATCTAATGAGAGAGAGAGAGTGATAAAGAGAGAGTGCCATTGGAAAGGTTACATTAAACTCTGAGGGGAAAGTAGAGGCAAGGTGTTCATCATTCATCAAGGTATTCTTTTGTGCTGTTGCTGATTCTCCACCTGATCATGTCCTAACCTCTTTAATATAAAAGTCTATATGTTAAAGTATTGCTAAAATATATTTATCGAATCGATGGGTGATTTAACATAGTACATCAGACCAATAAATTTTATGTTCGAACTCTTGTAGTGTTCCAGAGTTGGTTTAAGTTTAGTTTGAATCTATTAACTTAAGCTTTTTGTTAAGCAGGGGTGATTTAATACTAGAGTTCATTGGATAATTATTTTTTTATTAATTTTAGGTTAAATAATTTAGAGAGAAATATGAGTTGGCATTAGATGTGTTAAAAGAGAAAAAAAATTGGAAGAAAAGGATTGAGATTTTAAATACTAGGAACTTATTCTTTTTATATAAATATTGTTTTAAAATTTTAATTACAATTTTAATTTTTTTTAAAAAAATGTAGTTACCAAATAATCCTACTTTTAAAAAAGAAAGATAAATGATCAATAAAGTTATCAAACCACACCTTAAGAAAAAATTATTCAACATGGGCTGACAGCTACATTGTGGCTATCACCATCCTAATCCTTAAATACATGGTTAAACCATAAAATTTTAATTTTTCTTTCCTACATTCAAGGAGACAAAATCACCCACCAACCTTATTCCAGCCTCGTCCTTAAATAATATATCAGTTGAGGCTTTTTCTTTAAAAAAAAAAAAAATAGTGGTCTTTACAATCAAAAGTGTTTCCCATTTTTAACTTGTTCCCAATGTTGATAAACGTTCTCTGCTACCATACTTCACAAATAGAAACCATAATATATACTCTGAATCTCACAAAAATTAACCTTTTGAGCATGACTTTCATTTGTCTTCTCTTTTCGTATATTTGTATTAACTAATTTAGCATTAATTTTCATCCGGATTCAAGACTTTGATAACAGTTCTACCTACCACAATACTCGACTAGCTAAGTGGAAAGGAACTACAAAACTCAAGAACATAGGAAATTGTATTTATATTTTAGCCATTAAATGAAAGGTGTCAAAATAATTAATTTTACACTTCGCCATGTGAAGTATTTGCTATTGTTTCAGTTTAGTTTTAAGAGTTTAAATTTTATCTTTCTGTATTATAAATAATGTTCCCTAAATTTTTGGAAGTGGATTTGGACTCATTTTTTGATTTGGTCTATATTCCAAATTAACTTAGGGTGTGTTTGGGAGATCTGTGGAGAAAAGCACATTTTAAATAAAATTATTTTTTCTACAGCACTTTTAAAAAAATTAATAATTTAAAGTGTGTTTAGTATAGTTTGTTGAATAGTTTTAGAAAATCAAAACTGTTTTATGAAAAAATCTTAACAAATAAAATGAACTTTAAAAAATTAGATTAATTTAAAAGTTATTTTTGGATAATCTATCTCATTTGTGTTTTTTCAAAAATGATTTTCAATTAATCTAGTTTTTTAAAAGCACATTTTATTTGTTAATTTTTTTAAAAAAATACTTTTGATTTTTTAAAATTAATCAAGAAATTATCCTAAACACATTTTAAATTGTTAATTGGTAGACTTTTCTATTTAAATTGTATTAAAGAGGTCAGAATCATCAATATATAATTTTTCATTCATTTAAAATAATGTGACGTGAAAATTAAGTTATGTTAAATTTTCTTAATCAGCAGTAGAAATGAAGAAAGAATGTGTTACAGTGATAATACATATCAAATTATCCTTTTTATTGAAACTAATCGTTTTTTAGTTCAACACGTGAGTGTTAGGATTCGAAGTTCCAACTTTAGGTCGAAAAAATAACTTTAACCAACTGAACTATGTTTAGGTTGATATATATGTATTTTTTATATATATATATTTTTAAAAAAACTACATTTTTTGTCTCTGAAGTTTGGGTTAGTGTATATTTAATCCTTAAACTCAATGACAGAATGTTGCAAGGCCCTACCTCCCATCAACATTCTATTATATCAACCAATGGTAAGCAACAAATCTGAACGACGTCGTGGTGGCCTAATTTGGAGGAAAAATTGAAGCAACATTCCGCCGCTAAGCCCAAATCTGACGGCGACGGGGTGGTTTATTTGGGGGAAAACGCAAGAAAGGAAGCACTTTTTACGCGAGGAAGGACTTTACCATTTAATTTCAACCTTATTATTTTCCACCGGCTCATTTTAAATAGTTTAAAACTATGACATTAGTATGTCGATGTCATCATTTAACTATCTAGTCAACAATCTCTTATATCAACTAATGGTAAAATAGGTTCAAGAACCAATTTAAAATCATTTTTCAAATCTTACAGACTAAAAGTGTCACTTTTAAAATTTTAAGGACGAAACAGACACTGGCCCTAACTTTTCACATCTGGTTTTTTTTTTCTCTCCTACGTGTAGTCTCTCCTCCCTTCTCCCCCTCCTCTCTATTATTTTCCCTTTTCTCTTTCGATAGTTTTCGTCGTAATGCTGCCCACCGGCCACCGCCGATCAAATTTCTATCGTTATTCGACGCCATCCTCCATCATTTGTCATGAGGTCGACCACCCTTATTCTCTTTATTCTCCTCATTTCTCTTCTCCTCCTTTTCCTCTTCCTCCCGTCATTGCTCGTGACCCACAACCTCCATCCCTCCGGATCTAGAACATTTTCATTAGTGCCTCGTCGTCCTCCCTACTCTTATTCCCCTCTCTCCATCCCTACTATTATCGCGACCACGCGAGTCCAGATTAAGGGCATGGATGTCGGAATCAGAAATGAAAATTTGGGATTTTGTTGTGGGAAAAAAGAAATAATTAACACTTTTATTTTCTAATTTGCTTCTCTTTTCTCAATTAATTACTTCCATGGCCATGGGGAGGAAAAGAGAATGAAAGGAGGGAAGAAGCGAAGGAAAAAAAGAAGGGAGAAGAAGCCAGAGTCGATGATAGAGGTCATTGGTGATCGGTGCAGTAGCTAGAAGAGAAGGAAAAGAAGAGTGGAAGGGACAGAAAAAAGTCGACAAGGAGAGAAAAACGAAAAACGACATAAGCTAAAATCAAGAACAAGTAAATTTTACCCATCATTTAAAAACGGTCACTCCATCATTTTCCCGTAATTTAAGGATTAAATGGTTACTTTTCAAATCACAAGGGCCAAATAGACATCAACTCTAAATTTCATGTACTAAAAGTGTATTTTTACTTTTTTTTTTTTTTTTTTTTTTTCATTGGACAGGGTCAGCCCATATAAAATAAATCTGATGTCCAACATTATTTAGTAGAGAATTTATCGAAAAGTTTTAATATCTTTAAAATAAAACTAAATTTTCAAATCCTGAAAACAAAACTAAATGACATACCTAACCTTACCTTGAGGCTGGGATAGGGTTATTTGCATTTCCTTGTTGCTTGTTTTGGGCCCTGGCCCACTGCTAACCAAGCCCTTAGGCCAAGCCCAATTTGCTTTTTCTTCCTTTGACATATCTGCAGAAGTAGTAGCGCCGCCGTGCCACCACCAAGGTTGAGAATTATGGGTGGTGTGGTTTGGGCTACAGTTTCTGTACTCTGCTTCACAGCTCATCATTTGCAGTATTCTTTGAGGAAATAGTGCAGAAAAGAAAATTAAATAATAATAAAAAAACGTCAGAAACAAATTATTTCTTGCCAAAATTGATGTTTGACTCAGGAAAAGTAAAAAAAGAAAAAAAAGAAAAAAAGAAAAAACAAACGAACTATCTAAAAAGTTGAAATCATATTATTCAGAAAGTGGTGATTTGGGAACGAAGAACATTTTTAATTCTTAAAAAAAAAAATATTTTTTCAATAATAAACTAAAAATATGAGATAGAATAACGTTTAAAAAATAGTTACAAAAAACATAATTTGGTCAAACTATATATATATATATCCCAATTTTTAATGTGAACAATGTAAATAAAAAAGCTCATTTCAATCGACTCTCCATGAATTTTACAACAATTGACTATTCAAAACTTTTGGAAAAGCAAAATACTGTTTGTTGAAAGAGCAACATTCCAACTTTGTCATGTACTGAGATTGGTTTATGTGTTTAGATTTTTAATTTTATGTTTATATATTATAGTTTATTTAATGATCTTGAGTGAATAAAAGTAAGAAATTGAGTATAAAGACAAAATTAAAATCTCAAAAAGTATAGAGATGGAGATAATTAACACAATCATAAAAATACATACAAACCATATTAATCCATGCATGCACATACCATACATACAAAAATTAATGTTCTCTTGGTGATGGCCAAGGAAAGAAGAAAAACTCTTCTTTGTAAACAGCAAACAACTTTTCATACAAGTATAAAATCTAAAGAAGAATCAAACAAGTTTTGGTAGCAAAAAGCAAACAAAAGAATCAACCCAATAATACACAGAGTGGTGAAAATTAACTCACAGTTTAGAAGATAAGATCAGTGTTTGGAGTGTGAGAAAAAAAAATTTCTAGATCCCAAAGATATAGTGAATTTTCTTGCAGATACCCAATTACTAAACACACCCACATATAGATTATTATGTCTATAAAAATGAAAGGGAGAGAGAGAGAACTCACAGTTTAAGGAGGGAGAGAGAGGGAGAGAGAGAGAGAGAGAGGGAGAGGGACTGTTTGGGGTCTGAGAAAACTCTAGACTCTAAGAAAAGTGAATTTTCTGGGGAGGGAAAAAGGCAACAGATGGCTAATGGGCAAACACAAAATAGGGATTGAGATTGTTTATATGAGAGAGAGAGAAAAAAAAAAGGGAAGAATTATTAATAGTGAATGAGCCATCGTAATCCTGCTCCCCATTGAACCTATTTTTGCCTAATATTGAAATTTTGTGGAAAGAGAAAAAATATCCTGTGGTTCAACGGACAAGGAAGAGTTTTGGTAATTGGTACCGAAAATTTCTGTAAGACGGAAATGCCTGATCCTTTCTTTCAATATTCTTAAATACTAGCAAAAAATTAATAGTAGTATGGACAATTTTTCATATTACCGAGAGTACAAGAATTTTTTATTTTTTAATTGGTTTAAGGTTATATTCCAAGTTTAGTTGTTAACCTTTCATGTTTCTGTCAAATAAATCTCTAAATTTAAAAATATGTCAAATATTAGATCCTTAAGCTTTAAAAATTGTCTAACGAATTCCTAAATTTTCAATTTTATGTCGGTCCTTGAATTTTCAATTTTTCATCTATTAAATCTTTGATTCAATCGGCATTTTTTAAAATTCACGATCTTCTTAGACACAAAATTTGAAAGTTTGGAATTTTATTAGAAACAATTCAATTTTATGTCTAATCAATCTATTAATTTTAAAAATTTTGAATATGTTAATAATTTATTATATAAAAAATTGAAAGTTTAGAGACTTATTAAATAAATTTAAAGATTTGTTAGACACAAAATTCAAAGTTTAGAGAGTTATTTTATACTTTTTTTTTAGTTAAAAGATCTATTCAACGTAAATTTAAAGTTCAAGGATTAAATTTGTAATTTGCCCTCAGTATTATTATATATTTTTTTCTTTCTTTCTTTCATGTGATTGAGAATGACATGGACGTCCTCCATTTTCTTGGCCTTGTCAATGACCAAACCAACCCTAATTTTGACTTTAATTTCCTTCTCTGTCCTACACATGGTTGTTTTGTATAATTTCCATACCTAACCATCTTTTTTTTTTCTTCCGATTTATTGTGAATTTAGGACTTGTATTAAGGGAATTTTTGGGTGTTTTAGTCTTTAAACTCTAATAAATTCTAATTACAATCTTGAATTTTGAGGTGAGATTTTCTTTATATTTATCCTAATTAACAGAATGTTGATGTGTCAAACCTTTTAGATAAGTATTGTTTGAATTAGTGTGATGGCTGCCTCCATGATAGATAGTTGAACAAATTTAATGAGCATTTCATGTTGTTATTTATATTTCCCATTGATGTTGAACGTTAATGATAGAAACTGAAATAAAATATATTTCTTTCTAAATTGGAGATGTCAAAATTAACATAAATATTCAAAATTTAAAATTAAATATATATTTTAATCATCAATCTGAGCATAGATTAGTATATAAAATATGCCAGAGTTGAACTCAAGAAAAACAAATTATATAGTTTAACCCTTTTTTAATAATAGTTGTCACTAAATTATATTTGAAGCTCTTTGATAAATGTCCATTTTAAGAAGCTAACTATTTTATCTAATTCAACTTGAAATTTAAATATGTGATTCAATTAATGCGCTCTTAAAAAATTAATTTTAAAAAATCAATCAATAAATAACGCAAAATCTATGAACAATTTTTTTTTAATCTAACTACAAATACAATGATCATATTTAACCATAAATATGTTCCACTGATGGCCACAAAATCAAGAAATCTAAAAAAAAAAAAAAACCATTAAAATGCCCAAACCATGTAAAATGACTCAATATAGTCAAAACAAAAACATAGCATCAACAGAAGAAATTAGTAATAATATTGTTCACACGAAATTTTCAGAGAAATAGAATACGTGAGGTGAACTTGATTTTGTATTAATGTGGTGTAGTACAATCTCTAATATATGGTCCTTTGATTCTTTCTCTCGAATATGTGTGTGACTTT
>JAOANK020000083.1:755432-770461 GCA_026257165.2 Telfairia occidentalis
AGATATTTCAAACCAATCATCATGAGCACAAAGCTTACTAATCACCATTATTCTTTTCCAATCTGTTTGAATGAAATTCTTATTTTTTCTAACCCATAATTCTTTTTGAAATAGAAGAGGATTGCTTGAAGCGAAGAAATTTTTTGTTTTAGAACATCAACATAAGGACGAGTCTGGGGAAGAAATTGCATCGACTTAACCCCTAGAACAATAGGCCGTGGAGCAGACTTTTTCAACTTATTGTTAAAAATTAATATCATTTCCTAGAAAACTTTCCTTCGTTGTTTTCTGAATCAGAAGGAATAATCACACATTTTCTACCACCCGTGGGAGGCCAAATAACACAGTCCAAGAACCACCCCAAAACGGAAAATAATTTTTGCATCCTACAAGTTTCAAATTCGTCCCTACTTTGTTTAAAGAAGTCAGAATGAATGGGTAACTGAAGCAATTCTACCAAATGATCCTCAAACCAAACGAGCTGAGAAGGCTTCAGAATCATTTGACTTTTATGAGCAACATCTTCAATAAAGAAGGAATCTTTGTTGGGCCAAATATAGAAAAAAGACTCAACAATGCGACAGCGTTTAATCTCAATAACAGAACAAACTAGAGAATCGAAATGAGCCGACTTGAGAGAAAGCCAAACTTCAGCGCCGAATAAGCAAGGATGAGGTTGACGTGAGACTCTGGGCGGCAAAGCTTACCGGAGAAACAATCGGAGATGGGGGAAGGGAGGAGGGAGAGAGAGCTTCTCCAAAGGAGTGGGAAGATCTTACCATCTAATCGGCCTTTTAACCTTATAATCATTAGTTATCTAAATATAATGTATTTCCTATCAATAATTATTTTACCACTTTGCTAGTAATTTTCTTTTCTAATTTGTGGTTGGTCTTTCTCCTGTATAAAGAATGTTGTGTTACTATCATGACATGAAAATAGATTAGAATACTATTTTGTTCCCTCTCAAACTTGGTGGCTGTAATACAGGGTCAGCAAAAGCCGTACACCTACCTACGAAAGTAGATAGCTTAGATGGGATTGTAATTAAGAGGGCTGCTTTAGGTTCAGATCATTCGATGGCTGTCACTGGTATAAATATCCTACCATTTCATTATGTAATTTTACCATTTTCATGTTTTCTTAAAGAACTTGGAATTTTTTATATTATATTTCTCTCGACGTTCCATTTATATTTTTCACCAGATGGGGGCGAAGTCTTAAGCTGGGGAGATGGACGGTCAGGAAGATTGGGACATGGCCATGAGTCAACATTTTTGGGGTTTCTAAAAAGCACTAGGTACTGTTAGATTCATACTGATCTGCAATCCCTCCATTTCTTCTTCCACCCACAGAGAATCATTTTTCATTTCCACTTCTGAGGTTGGGAATAACAGGTGCAAGGATGAAATTACCAACTACGAAAATGCTCCCAATATTTCTTCAATACTATTCACAAGTTTAATATTTGACTACTAACATTGACGTTGATGAGGAAAACATCTTTCTTTTACATTGATTACGGCATCAAAATTCAAAATTTTTATAATGTAGAACCAATTTGTATGTTAATATACATATAACAATGCATTTATAACATGTTAATGAGATCAAGATCATGTAGTCCTGTAAAATGTGGTAAACTTAATAAATCTATCGTGAAACTAATAGGTATTCTCGAATGTGAAATGTACAACTGTTATAATATGCTTGCCTAAGAACAAAAGTAATCTGACTTTGGAGAGGTGTGTACCATCCAGCTCACGTATACATTCAGTAAGCTTCTCCCTACCCTTATCCTCTTATTTATATCAATACTTCACTACCTAACCACAACAGAAATAGAAAAGGTGGGCCCCTCTAACTCTTAACTTCTTGGCTCCACAATTCACAACTATTACTTTACCTCCCCTTATAGATCCGTGATTCCCTCATTTTCTTTCTAGTGTAAGTACCGTATCAATGCCACAGCTTGAACTTTCACCTTATCCTCAAGGTGTAATGAAGATATTTGTTGTTCTAAATCAAAAGGTTCCCACAATACCTGCTCCATCAATCTGCCAACCCATTGAATTGACATTTCAAATTCTCCTACAGGCAAGTTTGGCGTAGGATGTAATCCTGAGTACTAGGAACTAGACCACTACTTGTGTGGATGTGAGTGAGTCCAACTTGGATGCTGGTGAAGGGAATGGAGGTTGCAAGTTGGAGACTAGGCACTTGAGATTCAAATGTACTCCCAGCTAGAGGATAGACCCGAGATGGGCGGTGGGTGATGGTAGTTCTCTTTGCAACTGTGGGTAGTCTATAGTCTTGCCTTTGCTCGTTGGGTTTTTACCTTCCACAGTGCTTGGTCTTCAAGGGGTTGTCTCTTCTTTCCTTCTTCCTCTTCTTCTTTGCTGTTGTACTCTTCTATGGTTTCTGGGGTCCGCATGGTTTCTCGGTTTCTTCATGCTCACCTATTTTAAATTGTAACATTTCAGTTTCTGGTTGTACCTTTTCTATAGGTGTGGCCTGTTTGGGTGGGATGGGTAATTTGGTTGTTGTTTACTGTCTAGAGCTTCAAGTGCTGATTGTGGAGTGGAGGTCCATTACTCTAGCGCTAGATCAATTTCAATGTCTAGTGGGGTGGTGTTTTTAGGATCCCCTTGTTAGTAATCGGGTAGTACTTTTGATTTCCGGCTAATATGGGTTTACGATTTGTTTATGCAGAGGGGAAGGGTCTAAGGGAGGAGGGTTGTTCTCCTACAAGAGGCTTTAGGGAGTAAAGAAAATTGGATTGTTCTATCAATTATGAGGGTAAAGATGCTTCTTCCAAAGTAGAGGACCTGATTGGTTTTAAAGGAAGGTATTGCTTGGAATGTTAGGGGCGTAAGGAGGGGAGGGGGGAAAGGAGGCTAGTCAAAGAGTTGCTTTTGCAGGAAAGTTCTAGTATCGTCGTCTTTCTTGCAACCAAGGGATCTAGTTTTCTTGTGAGTTTTACTATAAATATTTGACGTAGGCATAGAGTAGAATGAGTAGCTTTAGAGTCTGCCTCTAGGGGTACTCTTTTCTTTTTGGGATGTGGTTAGGATGTCATTGGTGATTGGGTGAGGGGGTCATTCTTGTCATCTATACCATTTAAGTTCTTGGATAAATAGTCTGGTTAGGTTCTTGGGGTGAATGGTCCATCTAGGTATAGGAAGAGAGTTGTTTGGGCAGAGTTAGGAGCCTTTTTGGGTTGTGTCACTGTGTGGGATTTGTTGGTGTTTGGCTTCCTAGGTTTTCTGGACTGTATCATTTATGGATCCATGGGGAGTTTAATAGGCTTATTGAGAATTGTACCTTCTTGGATTTTCCTCTCATGAACAGTAGGTTTACTTGGTTCAATATGCACTGGAGGGTTGAGTGCTAGGCTTAATAAACTTTTGCTTCTCGGGGGTGGATGGACCAATTCAAAGAGATGAGACAATCCTTGAGTTTAAAGTCACTTCAAACCAATGGCTTGTTTTCCTGGATATTGGTTCCAGTTTTGAGGTCCTTCCCATTTAGATTAAGAAATTGTGGGTTTATTATCTTTCATTTAAGTCTTATTTCCCTTCTGTTCCAGGTGGGGCACTAGTATCGAACGTACTTGGGAGGGTTTTAGGTTTATGTAGAAGTTGGCAGCGCTTATGTGTTGAAAGGTTGAGATCTCTGTGTTATTGTGCAGCTTCAGCTTAAGAATCAGATATTTTGGATAGGATTAGATTTCTGGAATTAAATGGTGGTCTCAGTGAGGAGTCGAGAGAAAAGTGGATTAAGCTCAAAGGTGAGTTTGAGATGTTGCTTTGTAAAAAAGATGTGTGTTGGAGATACAAAGCTAAAATGAAATGGGTTAGAGAAGGTGATCTTTCATCTTACCTTCCTTTTTTTTTCATAAAATTGCAAGCTTTTGAAGAAATTAGAATGTCCTTGGTTTTATTTTAGGTGAGACGGTTAACTGTTGGTCGGTTACTAAGCCATTGAGTGAAAAATCCAATCTTTGTTTACCCCCTTCCGTCCTCATCTATTTGTTCTAGGATGTTCTTGAATTCGTATCCCATTTCCCAAGATCTGTTAAGCTTGGTTGACAGGTTGAGGAATGTCTTTCTTAGCACTATTTTGGAGTTTCAAGGCATCTTTATTGCTAGAAGAGATTCTCGATGAGGTTCTTAATGAGGATTATAAGACTTGTAACTTGGAAAGAGCCATTTTTAAGATATACTTTGTGACAAAAATCTGATCTGCAAAATGAATTCAGTTTACTTGAACATTACTGGAAAATAGTGAATGTAAAATTAAAACTATTAATTATAGTCTATGGAAACAATTTTATTTTATAAGAAAACATTGTTTTAACCTTCAAAGCAGTCCGTCAATATAAATAAATCAAATGTGGAAAATTTATGGTTTATTCAACGAGAGAATTTTATGAGTTCGTATGCATTATGAAATTGAGGAAAAAATCAAATCATTATATTTGAAGTTTTAGCAAATATTTATAAAAGGGAATTCTTGGATAATTCATAATGAAGAGTTTAAATACTAAAGAAAGAGAGAAATTTGGAAAATTGAGTGGAAAACTACACTACAAAATCAAGCCCAACAAATGATCCTTTTGAAAGGTCCTACTGATTGACCCACTCAAGCCATGAAAGTTACATTTTGGATTAAAAAAATAGTCTATGAGACCGGAACATGGGTTGATCGTAGAGCAGCTAACGAAAGAGTGAAGGCAGGATGAACAATAAAATAGCCGCAAACGGATGGAAAGACTAGAGACCAGAGACCGGAAGAAAATATCCAGCAGCCAATTTTTCCTAGTATAGTAGTCATTTTATTACCATTCCATTATTAAAATGTAACTAATAACTTACAATAGATGGCCAAGAATTTTTTATTGAATCAAGAGGAGAGTTTTATTGAAGTTTCGTGATTAGATTTCATGTACATGTGTTTTGGATCCTAAAAGTATTGTATCAGATTGGCTACGTATAGGTGTGGACTTCGAAAAAACAAGATTGTCCTTAGCTCATATGTAAGCCTATCATTTTGTTTTTAGAAGAAAAGAGAAAAAATTTAAAGATTTAGTTGACATATTTAAGAGGTATTTGAAAGATAAATCTTAAATCAAATTTGATGATCATGACTTGTTTCAAAGTAACCATACTTATTGAAACAATTTTTTGTACAAAATTAGTTATAACAACCAAGTATTATTAAATCCAATAAAATAATAATGCTGGTTCTACATTAGATATGCTAGTTTCTATATGGATGTGGATCTATATTACATCAACATCTAGATTTATAGTGCATCATAACATTCTTTGTTTCTTGTGTTCTTATGACTTTTATGTTGTTGTAGTGAATATACACCGAGGCTAATTAAAGAACTTGAGGGGATTAAGGTAAGTTTCCATTGTGAGCTTTCATTCATCCCCTTTAGATTGCAAACTTTTTATTCAACATTTTATTTTCAGGTTAAACGAATTGCCGCGGGGATGCTGCATTCAGCATGTGTAGATGGTTGTTTTCATTTCGTTTTTTTTCCTTTTCATGGCAAATGTCTGTTTCAATGTTGCTTCTTTTGGCTCATTGTTACACTTTTACTTATGCTTGACAAATTTGGCAGAAAATGGAGCTGTTTTTATATTTGGTGAGAGGGCAAATAACAGAGTGGCAAGTTCCAACTTCATATTCAAAATTGATTTTCTTGTCTAGTAAAACTACCTTTGCATGATATAATTGCATTTAAATTCTTAATGGTATAGGGCTTTGGTGAGGCAAACAAGGCAACAATACCATTCATGATCAGCACACTGTTTGACTGCGAAGAAGTTGCCTGTGGTGGTTATCACACGTGTGTTCTAACAAGTAACTTTATCCTAGAATTGTTATTTTTCCTGATTACGTACTACGTAGTTAATTAAACTCTGGAAATTGGATATTTGCTGAATCTTGCACCATTTTGAAAAGCAGTTTGTAATCCTCCTTGCTTGGAACTTGGCTTTCCTCCCCATATTTATGTAGTTTCATGTATTAATTGAACTGTGCATTACATTTATGAATGACATTGTTAGAAGGTTTACATTGTGACATTGATGGGTGACTTCAGAATTTTTATTCGAGTTGAGCAAATTGTGGTAAGATATGAATTTTATTTATCAACTTTACTTGCCTAGGAAAGATTGAGAGCTTCCCGTCTCTCCCAAAACTCTCATTATTACAAAATGAGTAAAAGCATACCTATTCAGCCTTTTCCCCAGACTTTAACTACACCCTTTCGTCTGGCATCGTCACTCCAAAATCTAGTTGCAAAATAGTGGTCCCCTCTAACTAACAAGATTTGTTCGTTACACTCCCCCCCGCTTATAAGGGGTCTATCTAATCGTATATTAGAATTTTTCTTTTAGCCATTTAGCAATTGAATATAAAGGTGGTCATAAATAAGTTAGTAATTTTACACATTGGGCTGCTCATCCTTTGTTTTAATGATGGATGGCTCTCTATGATTTCTACACGGTGATGTGTAATTTATTTGTTCATCACAAAAGTTACTTGAGATTCTGAACATGGCCGTTATCTTCGATTTGTTTGTTTCTTGTTACAGAAGGTGGAGACCTGTACAGTTGGGGTTCGAATGAGAATGGTTGTCTTGGGAATGGGTATCCCTCAGTTCAATCATATTTTGTAGTTTGCACCTCTTTTCGAATCTCCAAGGTTCACCAGTTAAACTATTGTGTTTATGATATCTGGTTATTCAGGTCTACAAATGTCTTTCATCTCCCTGAAAGAGTCGAAGGTCCCTTCTCAAAATCCCCTGCAAGCAAGGTTGGAGTGTTACGTTCTTCCATCAGAATTACTTGAATGACTTGATCGTTTCTTTTCGTTGTGGTGACTACATTTTTTTCTAGTTTGAAAACTACCTCCGAATTGCTTTCTACCTTGCATATTTTAGGGTCTGAAAACTGAAAAGAGCAATGAAGAAAAAGAGAAAATTTTCATGAGCAGCAGAAACTGCCAAAAGTTTTTTGTTGTTATTATTATTATTTTTTTCAGAAGTAAATAAATAATAACTCAGACTTATTTCATATATACATATATTTTAATTCATTCTGTTCAATATATTTAATAATCATATTTCATAGGTATCTTGTGGATGGAAACACACAGCAGCAATTTCAGGTCAGAATTTTTATAATATGCTACTGAAGATATAAATACAAGCTTCAAATTTTTTTATTTCTTGAAGCCTTCCACATTAGGTGAGGTTTGCCGATTCTTTTGCACTTGCAGAGAAAAATGGTTTAAAAATGAAAATAAATCATTTGACTGGAGCAAGTCTCAAAATAACAAAAACCATATGGTTAAATGCTACCTATTTGTGTACTGTAAAAGATTTTTTTATGGACATTGAAAAATTGAATCACTGTTATTTCATGTAAGCTCTACCCCAAGGCAAAGTTCACAACCTGCATCTCTATATATAATGAACAACATAGATATGTCATTTTCTAGCAAATTAGGACATGGATGAACACGAGCCGGATATTTATCGTAAAAAGTATCTCCATCCAAAATTTCTTGCTCAAATATTTTATTTTGTTTTTATATCTGAACATTTTGTCTAGTTGATGAGCAGTGAATTGGAGCATACTTGTATGATTTGTTAATTATTTTATTTTCCTATCTTCCATGTTCTCTATTTTCTGTTTAGTGCAGGTTGTAAAATTCATCTATGATTAGTTAGTTTACATTTGTCCCACTCTATTAACTTCTATTTTCTATTTAGTACGTCCATATAAAGTACATATTACGGAGGTGGGTTTTCTATATTTTAGAAGATACGCCAGCTTATTGAAGAAAAAAAAATTACTCACGTTAGGAGATGAAAGTATCATCAGTTCATCATCATTAACTTGGCTCTGTATCATCTTTAGCCAACAATGCGATTAAGACATTCAATTTCATACTGAATTCAAAAGAACTGGATCTTTTGTACTCAAATCCTAATATGATGAGATAAAATTGAATTCCCAAGAATCACTTTTTAAAGGACTGAAGTGAGCCTGCTGCAGATTGCTTCAAATCTGACTGCTAGTAATGTGTATGTCTTTGTTTCACCTTTGTGGTGCAGACTCTTCTGGTCATTTGAGTAATAAAAACTGAATATAGAAAGAAATGTAAATGAGTGGCAGAAGGGAAATAACAAAGGTTACGTAAGCTAATGATCTAATTATTTTACGAGGTTTGTTATTGATTGAATCAGGTGGTGCTATATTCACGTGGGGTTGGGGAGGTTCTCACGGATCGTTTTCTGTGGATGGTCATTCTTCTGGGGGTCAGCTGGTACGTTTCTCTTGATTTTCTTTTATTTTTGGGAAAAATGTCTTTTTTGTCCCTTAGTTTTGGGTTTAGTTTCCATTTGATCCCTAGGTTCCAAAATGTTGCTGTTTTACGCTTGAGTTGAGTTTAGTTTCCTTTTGGTCCCTAAGTTTCAAAATGTTGTACCTTTTAACCTTGAGTTTTGAGTTTAGTTTTTATATGTTCCATAAGTTTCAAAATATTTCACATTTTTACCCAAAATTTTCACTAATGCTTACTTTTAGTCCCCAACATAATAATTATTAGTAACATTTACAGAATGTCGATGGATTTATTTAATACAAATTTATATTATTTATATGTTTACATAGTAAAAATATTATTTTTATAATATTTAAATAGGTAATGTGGCAAAAAAACTAGGAATAAACGGACTCATTACTAACATTTTCGTCATGTTAGGGATCAAAAGTGAGCAATAGTGAAAAACTTAGAGGTAAAAGTACAATATTTTAAAATCTAAGGACCAAATGGAAACTAAATTCAAAACTCATAGGTAAAATAAAAACTAAACTCAAAACTCAAGGGTAAAAGTGTTACATTTTGAAACCTAGGGATCAAATGGAAACTAAACTCAAACCTTAAGGACCAAAAAGGTATTCTTCCCGTTATTTTTTTCCCTTGTTATATCTATGATGCTCAATAAACCCATATTTATTGCTGGATTTGTTAAAACTAGGTCAATATTTGAATATATATCCTTGAAATCCGCGGTTTTCTTTTGGTTAAATTATAAATTTGATCCATATGGATTTATAAGTTTCAATTTGGTCTCTATGGTTTTAAAAATTTTGATTTAGTCTTTATGGTTTAGGCTTAATTTTAATTTGGTCCATGTGGTTTGAGCTTAGTTTTGTTTTGTTCCAATTTGGTCTCAATGGTTTAATTAAAACACACCTTTAGATTGTATTTTACCTTCTCGAAAAATTCTATATGTTTTCTTTTATTTTGTTATCGAGGCCTAAACCTTAATATATTCAACTAATACAGTTACTTAAATAGAAATCTGTTGAAGGAAAATTTGTATTAATATTGAAACAAGAATGGCAATTTATAAAATTTGACTAAACCATAGAGACCAAATTAAGACCTTTAAAACCATAGGGACCAAATTGAAATTAAGCCTAAGTCATAGGGATTATTGAAAATTTTAAAATTATAGGACCAAATTGAAACTAAGCTCAAGTCATAGGGATTATTGAAAATTTTAAAATTATGGACCAAATTGAAACTTTGCCTAAAGAGGAACCAAATTTGTAATTTAACGATTGTTTTTTTCTTTTTCACTTCATTTGCATTATGATTTCTTAGCAAATTAGTTCTCATCGAGTCATTGGAGTTGATTCCATTGAAAAGACTACAGACAGGCACAGAAGCTCTTTCATTGCATCTCTGCACTGAACATACTTATACGTTACATGGTTAAACGACCGCTTCTCTAGAAATTTGGTACCTGTAGACAATTCTTTTCTCTAGGCTTCCTATATAAGTAGCTGGACTGCTGGTGGGTTAAATCTAGAAGAATTTCAACTGGGTTCCATATGTTTTAGCTACTATGGAGGCCCATTTGAATAGTATCTTTTTGTTTAGGTTTCTTCAGGTAAAGAACAGATTTGTTTAGTAGGCTAAACACTAGTTTTCTTCTAGTGGGTTCTATTATGTTGGGGTAGTTTTTCAATTTAGTCCCTAAGAGAGAAAATTTTCTAATTACTTCTCCAAATTTCTAAGAAATTAGTTAAAATTTCAAGTTTTCTTCTTTAAACTTTCCTCAATTTACTAAGTTTTATGCCATATAAGTTTTTATCATCAGTAAATTCTAACACTCATCAACAGTGAGGGACTAAATTGAAACATATTAAAATATATTGGACTGAATTGAAACTTTTTAAATAATTGGGGATTAAATTGGAAAGAATATCCTAACATTAGGGACTAAAACATATATTTAGCCATATCTTTACTACTAATTTTGTAACTTTATTGTGTCCATTTGAAAATGCTTTTAAAATTTTAATTACGGTTTTAAAACTATAAAGAACAGCTTTCAAAAGCATGGTTTTTGTTTTTTTGAATTTGAAAAAGTTGAGGATAAAACATAGAAATTATTAGTTAACAATCTTGTTTTTTAAAAACAAATTATTATAAACGGAGGCCTAAATTTTTAGTCATACCAGTTAAAAAACCATATTTCATTTCAATGATTTCAATAAATCTCTACAGTTGTTCATCTTGGACTACATTTAGAACTCTCCTCAACCTGTAAGGGTTTGTGTAGCCATAAAGGGTCTGCTTTAATTGCAGGGACATGGAAGCGACGTTGACTATGTGAAACCTACAATGGTAGACCTTGGAGAGAACGTAAAAGCAGTACAAGTCTCCTGTGGGTTCAACCACACCAGTGCAATACTCGAGTACAAGTGAGTTTCGAACTTTCGACCTAGAGATGTCCTCCATTTCACAGTACAATAAGGAGAGGTTGTGTTCATAATCTGCAGAGTCCAAAGTCATCGTAATATATATCTTTCATAGAAATAAAAAATCTTGAATACGTCTACACCATCCCCAGTTAACAAAGGAAATAAGAATTGCTGTATATGACATGCTTCCAGTGTCAAGACAAATAATCATGAACATTGGAAATGTCTGAAAATATATGTGACCATTCAAAATTGTGAAATGGCGCTTTGCAGCTCAAGTTCATAAAATTTATTTGTTCTCTCCGTTGCTTTCAACATTTCCATGATCTTGCTAACTCTTTTCATTTTTAAAGGAAATGTGCTCTTAAATTGTATATTAATATGTTTCACTTGAATTTAATCTCTTACATTGGTGGGTCTATGTTGATTTTTGAATTTATAAATATTTTGTTCTAATCATTGAAGTCATTTTAGTTTTCGTTCATGTAAACTATCTAATGGAAGTTGAACATAATTACGGCCCCGTTTGATAACCATTTTGGTTTTGGGTTTTTGGTTTTTATGTTTTTGGTTTTTTGTTTTTAAAAAACAAAACTATATATGTTTGATAATTGTTTTTGTTTTCTGTTTTTAAAAAACAGAAAACCACATATATTTGACAACTATTTTTGGTTTTCTGTTTTTGAAAAATAAAAAGAAACAAAATCAAGGAATTGTTTGACAACTATTCGTGGTTTTATGTTTTCTATATATAAAAGGAGTAGAAACCTAGGTTTGTAATATTATTTTAACTTATATATACATGTACTAATATATACATGTACGGGCAAAAATCTATTCCAAGTTATTCTGAAGACCTATTCGCTCCCATGACAAAAATGCATGTTTAAATTGCACAAATGAAGAATTGACACCAAAATTAATATTCATGTAAACAATACACATATTCTTAATATTTTATAATGACTATAGCAAGAATAACAATCAACCTCGGGCTTGAGTTGTCATCCAAAGTTGATCAGCAATTCGGTCCCTCACTTTAGCCATATGCCTAAGTTGATTTTGACTCACAATTATCTCAATAGGGGCTCGTGAAAGATCACTTCCATGTTGTATGTTTTCTTCTTCAATGATCATGACTTCTCGAGTATATTCATTAAAAAGTTCATCACTGCTATCATGCAATTTGATAAAATTACGAACTGCACGACATGCTATGGGTATATATTTTTGTGTGTTAATAGGATATGAAGACATTTGCTTCAAAATAGGAAATTGAGCCTTTAATACCCCGAAACATCTCTCTATCACGTTGCGAAGCGATGAGTGTCAATAGTTGAATAACTCTTCTTTACATCGTGGTTGACGTCTATCATCTCTAAAATCATGCAAATGATATCTTTCTCCACGATAAGGTGATAAAAATCCAGGCATATTAATGTAACCATAATCAACAAGATAATATCGATCTGTTTGATAAAAAAATATTTTAATCAATATAAAACAATAATAACATAGAAAGATTATTATTAAAAAAATATATTTACCACCTATGGGCATTGGAAATTTATTTGCAAGATCTCTAATACATTCAAGAAATATTCGGGAGTCATTTGTTGTTCCTTCCCAACCAGACATGACATATGTAAATCACATGTGAAACGAGCAAATACATTCAATTTCATGCAAGATTTGTTTTTCTACCATGATATGGAATTTGCTCATCTTTTGGAATGGACGCACTAGAGTTCCATCAATTGCACCAATACAATTCTGTTCAACAAAAGTATTTATTTCAAACTAATTTTTATTGAAATAATTTACTCATAAAATAATAACTAGTTAAGAAAATTACCTTAAAAAAATGGGTAGTACTTAAATTTGAACATAATTTTTGGAGGGATAGTGTCAAATTCCGTAGGACAAATAATCTTGGTTCCAAGCTGATACACTTTTTTTTAGAACATGGTTAAAATACCAAAAAATTGTCTGACTAGAATGTTGGAATCTTTTTGCTACTAAGTGGTTTCTCTCACATTGTGGTCTTCGGTAGGAGTCTAGGCTATGTGTCAATCCTAGTGCGTGGCTAATCATCTTCTTAGACAACATGAATGCATAATATTCTATTGAAAACAATTCTTAATAAATGTGGGAATTTCTTTCCAAAATTTGTCACTCTTCCATATTAATATCTCATGTTACTAATTTGTCAAGCGTACCTAATACATTTTTTTCCAGACTGAAGTGTATATTTAATAAGTTGTATAAAACATAAATACCTCATCATTTTAACAACTTTTTAATGAAAAAACTGGGAATCGACTGGGTTACTTAATATACATACATATAGGCGATAGAAACATAGTATGAAACCATATAAAAACCATATACAAGAACTTACCAAACTCATTATATAAACATAAACCTAAACCCATTGCTATAATTTTTTTCCATATTTTTTATATGATCTTATATCATGTTTATTCTGCCTATATGCAAAGGTACGTTAAATAAGCAACCCAATTATGATTGCCAATTTTATTTTAAAAACAACTGGTGAATGATGAAAATTAAAAAAAAAATTGTTGGGTACGTATGAGGTATATTTGAGTTTTTTTTTAGGCTTAATTATACAAAAATCCATATACTTTGTACCTTGTTTTAAAAATAGTCTCATTTTTTTCAAAAATTCCAATATTACCCTTCTCACTTTTGCTAAATGTTTCAAAAAAAAACCCTACAAATTTTTTTTTTGTTGGATATTTGACAAAACGTTGAGGTCTACTAATATATCAATTACATTAATACAAAACAACCTATGCCACAGCTTAAGTGAAAAATGTAATGTCTTAGGATTGATTTGAAGGTTTATAATAATAAACATTCTAAAGAAATCCAAATCAACATTTAAAAATGTGCGAAAACAAATGGAATGTTGTGTCATGTAGACTGTTTTGTATTCATGTAGTCAATATGTTAGCATATACGTCAACTTTTTGTCAAACATTCAACTAAAGTTTTTTTAAACGATATTTTTTTGAAACATTTAACAAAGGTGAAGGGTAGTAGTAAAATTTTTGACAGAATAAGAGTATTTTTGAAACAAGATACAAAGTATGAGTATATTTTATATAATTAAGCCTATCTTTGATTCTACTTATTTATTAAATATATACTTTGGTTAGAAGAAGAATATATTGGATTCATATGATTTAGATATACGAATGGAATTGTGATACAAAAGAAAAACTGAGGAGAATGAATGCAATAGAAAAGTATGGATATTACAGTATATATGGGAATTTATTTATAGAAGAAAAAAATTTATGAAAATGAACACAAGAGAAAAGAATGGATTTGTGGTGTAGGCGCATGGATTTGCGGATACGCTAGCGTGAATCTGAATGTCCAAAAAATGTTGAAAACATGTGAGTGAAAATAAATGAAAGCAAAGTAAAAATGATGAATGAAATGTGGATGCGATTTACACGGTTGCACAAGCAGAAAAGCATGAATAAAAACTGCAGCAGTAAGAAAATGGAAAAAAAAAAACTTATTTATTCGTGATTAATGTAGCAAAAACCAATAAGAAAAGGCAGTGTGTGTTTGCAAACCGAAAAATAATGTAGCAACAATCAGAGGAGAAAGGATGAGAAATCTTTCAAGAAAAAGATGAGGGAATTAAAAAAAATGCTATAATTAAAAGGAGATTATGCAAAGCACAATCAAATATAGAAATATATTCAAGAAATATGATTTATAATAATTGCCTCCATTAATACCTTAAAGTGAAATAACGAGTAAAATAAAACAGAAGTAAATAAATAAAACTAATAAATATGAAAATAGAAAATAAAAGTTTTTTTTAATATTGTAATTTTATAAAGAAATTTCAAAAATATTTTAGTTTGAAAATTTATTCCAAAAATATTGTAGTTTTATTAAAAATCGTCTCTTATCATTAAGAGGTGTCTACGTTTGTTGAAAGTCATCTCTTCGAGAGACGAAGTTTGGCAAATTGATGATTGTTCACACAAAAATTTCTGGAGAAATAGAATACGTGGAATGAACTTGATTTTTGTATTAATGTAGTGCGATATGGTATTACAATCTCTAATATATATCCTCTGATTCTTTCTCTTCAGTCAGTATGAGACTTCGGCTTAGTTTATTGAAGGTCTTCGACTTTTAGCTTGTTGAAGATCTTCGGCGTTGAGTTTACGG
>JAOANK020000083.1:812100-829908 GCA_026257165.2 Telfairia occidentalis
ATTTTAATTTTTTTATTTATAATTTAAAAAATAAATTTAAAAATAGAAATGCTTTATTTTTAAAATATAGAACAAAATAATATATCAAATGCACTTGATAGGAGTTGAACCTAAGATCTAGAATTTGACAAACAGAGCATGTGACCAACAAACTAGAGTGGGCACATTGAATTTTTTAAGCCAGAAATATATTAAAAATATTAGTAGTCTTTCATTAATTTTATATTAAAGTGAGGGTCATTTGTCATTAGCCGATGGTTAAATGTGTGACCTAGCTTAGGGTTTCTTTGCTACCAATTTATGAGTTTTTTCGGGCTTAATTTTGCCGCCACTTCGATTTATTGTTAGGGTATATATAGCCTCATCTACACTTTTTTTTTTCTTAATGAAATTTGTGCTCTGCATTTTTAATACGCTTGTGCTTCGACCCTCGTCCACATCTTTTGCAATCATTATTCTTAGTATTGTGTGGTAGAACTATCAAGTAGATTTGATCAACTTCTTATAACATGTTCGAAGAGGAAGGAACTAGTTCTTCTTAATAGCTACTTGGTGATCTTTAATCAAAGGTAATTGTTGAATCAAATCATGTATATCTTATATAAATCTAAACAAAAACAATCAAAAGATTTACGGAGAATAATACACACTCTCACAATCATTCTTACAAAAATCACGAAGAAGAAGGGGATTTAAATTCACTGTACCCTAACAAACTCACACAATCACTCTTTGAAAAGGAATAAATTGACCCGTAATGACCCATAGGCTGAATACAAGTAAGTATGAGTCAATAAGCTAAGCTGTAGTCTTTTCTGCTTACATCAGCAATGAGTATGCTCCACGACAGAGAGTGAGTAAGCTTAGTCAAATTAAGCTCAATTAATTATCAATTATTTAACACTAATGATTTACTTCTAACTCTTTCCCTAGAGTAGATCTCAAATTGAATGAAGGTTTTGGTGTTCGTAAGTTTTTTTTAGTACTATGTTCGTAAGTTAAGGATCCTTACATCAACATGGCTCTTTCTTTGGTTCTCTGAGATCTTCATATCACTATGTGGATTCAATACATGCTTATTTTAGTATGTTGATACACATATTCAAAGTCATACATCTATACATTTATATAATGTACGGCAAACATCAAATTATTAAACTCAAAATAAATAATTCAAAAAAGTAGACAAAGCATCTATTCGAAGATTCCATCTTCACTCTTCATTTGTTGAACTCAAAAAATTTTAATTATTCGATTTAGTTTGTATAGTTTTAACATGGTTCATATGGTTTTAAAAATTTTAGTTTGATCCCTATAATTTAGTTAAACTACATAAGTCGTTCATAAATTATGTTTTACCTATTCAAAAAACTTGTCTATGTTCTCTTATTTTTTACAAAATTCTAAAATCCAATACAACCAACTCTACACGTATTCAAATAGAAAACTGCCTCCTGAAACTTTTTTTTTTTGTTAATATGGTAACGACAAAGACGAGTTGAGAAGTTTAATTGGGGCTCCCCAACTTTTGTTTAATCTAATAAGTATATTAAAATTGCTCAAAAAGATTGAAAATTTACATGCATTCTACTTTGACAAATTTGTAGTGTAATCTATATTTTCTAAAATTTACCAATTTATTAGAAACAAAATTCAAACTATTAAATACCAAATTAAATATTCATAAACTTATTAGATATTTTTTAAAGTTTAAAGATCTATTCTACATTTTAAATTTCAGAGACCTATTTTACACAAATATGAGAGTTCAAAAATGTAAAAATGTAAAATTTAAATTTAAATTTCAGAAAACTTTTGTGTATTTTAATGTAGTTTTAATTATATTAGCTTATTTTTGTAATTTGTAATTTAACCTTATTTTTAATATATTTATATAAATAATTCAATCATTCTTTTTACAAATTAAGATCAAATTATGTATATAAAAAATGAACTTTTTTAGAATTTATACTAAAAAAAAGTGAACACCATATATAATAGTTTATTATAATTTAGTAATTAATATTATATTTCATGTTTTATATTAATATATCTATTTTTTAGGACAAATATATCCAAAGTCGTATTGATCTAAATCGGTGTCCTTCTAACATGAAGTTCTGTATCTATTTTTTATAGGGACCAAATTGAAACCTTTTAAATTATAGAGACTAACTTGAAATCGAAATTCAACCATAAGAACCAAATTAAAACTAAATTCAAATCATAGAAATTAAAATGAAACTTTTAACATCACAGAAGATTGAATTGAAACTTTGCTCAATCTACCGAGATCAAATTTGTAATGTAAGTAAAAGTAAAAGAATATACTCTAAAAACTTTTTTCTTTTCAAAAGAATTACTCTTGTTTTTTTTTTGTTTTTTTTGTTTTTTGGAGTTCTTTAATAATTACTCTTTAAGAATAAGAAAACGAGAAAGCCGTTTCGAAATAAGAAGTTTGGTATTGGACGTTATTGAAGGCAACACTTTGCAAACAACACACGACACTCCGAAAAATATCGCCAAATCTTTTTCAGAGAAATGAATGGCGCCACGAGAGCACGCCAAGACGCCGCTCACTCTCTCTCGCAACGTAGTGAGCGTCAGAGCCACAAGAATTAGAAGAAGATTTCCATGGGGCCTCACACTCGGAATCCCAACAAACTCCCAATTCCTCTCCTCTTTCAATTCCCAACCCCCCAAAAATGGAGGCTCTGAGACCACCTCCTTGCTCTCCATTTTTAGCCGATGTCTCGAGACCCATTTCGTCTCCAATCGGTTTCATCCGGTTTTCGAAATCGGGACGCCATGGAAGCCGGAAATGTAGAGTGGTTGCCGCCGCCCCTAGGACGCCGGCGAGCTCGGAGTGTGGGAGTGAATCTGGTCGGCAGAGACTGATTGGGTCTGTTGGGAAGTGTTTTATGGGGTTCGCTGCCGCAGCCACGGCTTTTAGTTCTGTTTGCTGTGATTCCCCTGCCCTTGCTGAATCCCTCACCGTCGCTTTCCCGGTTTCGCGTGCCCTTGAGGTCAGCTTGTTTCCTTTCTCTTTGCCTGCTTTGGTTGTTACATTGTTTTTCTATTTTAAGCCATGGTGTGCTAAGCTTTCATGGATGGTTATTTTCGGGTGATTCGAAAAGCTAAATTGATATTTGCAAGTGTTCAAATTTCAGAAATGGATTTGCTTATAATTATATTAATGTTAAATTCGAAATTTGGTCCTTAACTTTGTATCCGGTACATTAAAATGTTTCTAATAGGTCTTAAGCTTTCGTAATTAGGTCTATTTAGTCTCGATACTTCAAAAGTTTCTATACCAGAAGTTTCAACGTTGTGTCTAATAAATCTCTTTTATTAACTTTGTTATTTTAACGCTTACATGGTACATCGATTTTATACATAGTTAACATGTCATGTAAGTGTTAGACCAATTAATTTCATTTATTAGATACGAAATTGAAAATTTAGAAATCTATTAAAAAAAATTTTAAAGTATAGGAACAAAATAGACGTAATTCTGAAAGTGTAGGAATTTATTAAAAAAAATTTATAATAAAGGGACTAAGTAAACACAACTCCTGAAAGTTCATAGACCAAACTTATAATTTAACCGCACATGAATTTTTGTTAAGATGCGTATCTCTTGTGTTTGATGTCTTTCTTTCTCTCACCCTTCCCAAAATGAGAAGTTTTTTGTTTTTTTTTTTGGATGCACTAAGGAACAAACGATTCTTACTTCTCCCTGTAAGAATTTATTTCTTCAAACTTTCGTTGTTTTGAAACTTTCTTTTGGCATTTCCCAGTTCTGATTTAAGTTGTTGTTGAAGCTAAGTGATTTTCTTTGGTAGGTGAATACAGTTCAAAGGACTCTCATTGAGGCTTGGGGATTGATCAGAGAAACATTTGTGGACCCGACTTTTAATCATCAAGGTATCTGGCATGACATCACATTAGCATATCATGTTTGTTTGCTAATGTTGGTGGAATGAAAATAAATAACATGAAGAACAAAACATGAAAAAGTCCGGAAGAAAGATTTGTTTGGGATCATAGGATAAATTTTTTTTTCTTCTGTCTAATGCTGAAGTTCTAATATGGTTAAGTTAACTAATTCTAACACAGTATTGTTCTTCTTTTGCAGATTGGGATCTAAAGTTACAGCAAACAATGGTGGAAATGTTTCCCTTGAAATCGGGCGATGCAGCATATAAGAAAGTCAGTGCAATGCTGTCCACGCTTGGAGATCCATTTACTCGGATTATAAGCCCAAAGGTGTTTGTTAAATCTGCCATGTTAAGCATCTGATGATTGCTTCTGCTGTTTATAATTTGTGCATTTTGATTTGATGACAACAAATTGTATATACTATTGAGTTGGAAAAATTTTTTGGTTGGCTTTATCTTCAAAAGAACTTTCCCATTCATCTGATAATTTCTATTTCAGGAGTATCAAAGTTTTAGAATAGGCAACGATGGCAACTTGCAGGGAGTAGGCCTCTTCATAAATGTTGAACCAATAACAGGCCATTTGGTTAGTAACGTTCTTTGAAACCCAATCTTTTATTATGATTCCGAAGGTTTCTTGACATTTCACCTAAAACAAGTTTCTTTCTTTCTCCAAAGTAGATCCTTCAATTAATGATTTTCTGTGAAAAACATTCCACTTTTTTAGCCCAACAAAAAGCATAACAGTTCTACAGTAAAACTTAGGTCTTTTTTCAAAATTTGGGCTGCCATTTATTTTTCCATTGCTGTTTAGTTCAAAACTTGGATATTTTTCTTCTCTTCTAGAGATTCTTGGGTATTCAGTGGTTCTGTCATGGAAAAAGACAGAGAGCACTTGTTCCCTAGTCATTAGTTCAATGGAAATGCCAAGACTTTGTGGTTTACCCCTGCAATAAAAGCTGCTGTTATTTGGAAATTTGGTTAGAAAGGAATAGGAGGATGCTTAAAGCAAGAAGTATGAGTTGGGAAGAAGTCCTACACTTAGCAAACTTTCATGCTTCATGCTGATGTGATCTTTCTAATTCTTTTTGTAACTATACTCCCTTTCTAATTAACTACAATTGAAGTTTTTGTGCAACTCCTATAGGGAGTAGGTAAATAAAGCTTGGTTGTAACTTTTCGTCTCATCAATGAAAAATGTTTCCTTCTCAAGATAGAAAAGTGAAGGTACATATGTGTCATTGTGCGTGTAATATATCCAATATACTAAACATTTTCCCTCTTCTTTTCTGGTTTTTTTCTTTATGCATTGACATTGCAGATGGTTCTATCCATCGTAGATGGTAGCCCTGCTGCACGTGCTGGCATACACGAAGGAGATGAGCTTGTTGAAATTAATGGTAAATTGTTTTTCCATCGACATTTTCAACATGATATATGAATTTAATTTCTAGCTCTTCTTTAGATGTGAGGATGAAATTCTTGCTTTTGCATATCTCTCAAGATATTGCTGTCACTCATTGCCTCATGGAGTGTGTTCAAGGAAACCACTTGACTTAATAATACATATAACATACCAAATGCTAATATATGATTGGAGCTGTTCTTCAATAAAGTTTCTGTTTACTTCTAGCATGAAATTGCTCCTCATAGACATACAGGAGTCCATGGAATTTAGACGTAGGTTCATAGATTCCTAATTCCTATTATTAAATTTATTGTTCGGGCTTCTTGGTTTTAAGCAACAGTAGTTTTCTATAGCTTCTTACCTTCATTTGCTTTCTATGAAAAAACTCTTCTTCTGTGGTTCAATGGCCTGCCAAAGAAGGCTTAAATGGAATTTCTCGATGCGGAATTTATTACTCCTTGATGGAGGTGGATAATGGTCTTCAGGGTTGTTGTGTTTAAATAAATAATCCTTTTAGTCTTCAACAAAAGATACAAATTAATTAAGAAGTCGAGATACAGCCTATCTGTTTCAACATTCATGAAGTATTTAATTTCAGATAATAATGTTTGCATATAACTTCTTTTATAATTCATCTTCATCTTCATACCACCTTTTCTGCAGAAATTTTATTTTCAATCACATTGTTTATGGTTCAACATAACTTAACTATTTGTGTGACTTCAGGGGAAAGGCTTGATGGTGTTGATAGTGAAACAGCAGCACAAAAACTCCGAGGGCGTGTTGGAACAATAGTCACAGTGAAAGTTCATGACGTAAGTCCAAAAATGTTGTTGAATGTGCATACTACTGAAATGGCACATTAATATATAACCATATTGATATTGATAGAACCCAATAACTGGAATTATATTGGAAGATAAAAAATAGAACTACAGTAACTTCTAAGTAATTCGAGGTACTTGGACCCGTCCTCTCTTGAGATCACTTAAACCTAAACTCACTAAGCAATTGCCTACCTCCCACAAAGCCCAACCTTTCTATTTATAACAAATAGTCTTACAAACTACTTTTCTAATTAATATATTACTCTTCTCTATGTATTAAGTCCTAACACATATTTGCTTCAACCAATTTATTTATAAACAATAATAACAAATTCAAATAGTGCAGTCTCTTGCTTTTCAAAAGGGAAAAAAAACCAAGTTCAAATAGCATAAGGTATTCATTGAGCATTTTATTTTTCAGGTTAAAGATATGAGCAACTCAAGTATCAGAGAGGTACTAAACCACTCAGTGTTGGTTCAATTGAGTGCATTATCGTGTTAGGCAAAAGCATCTTATCTTTTTCATTTTTTTCTTTCTTTTATTTATAGTTGTCAAGAACTTGACGTATCTTCACATGTCTTGAAGGTCAAAATACCGAGAGAATACATTAAACTTTCTCCAGTATCCAGTGCGATTATCCCACATAGAACACAAGATGGCCAATTATCCAAGACGGGCTATGTTAAATTATTAGCCTTCTCTCAGGTGTTGACCAACATCTTTCAATAGTCTGGATTTTGATGGCTTGTCAATCAAAGAAGCTTATCTAATCATAGTATCTAAGGATCATACTATTGTAGACATGCTTGCTTATGTGAATTGTGTTTTGTCTAATATTGATAGACTGCAGCTTCTGACATGGAAAGCACAATTCATGAGATGGAAAGCCAGGGTGTGCAATCGTACATTCTTGACTTGCGAAATAACCCAGTAATTTTCTGGTCTTTCAAAAAGTGATTATTTCTATTCAAGTAGAAGCCCAACCTGACCTTCATTAATTGATTATTCACGATATGTTTCAGGGAGGGCTTGTAAAAGCAGGACTTGAAGTTGCCCAAATATGGCTAGATGGGGATGAAACTCTTGTGAATACAATTGATCGAGATGGGAATATGTCACCAATTAATATGATTGATGGCCACGCTATAACTCATGATCCACTTGTTGTGCTTGTAAGTTCTTTTCAAATTTAAGCCACATAATAATCAAATAAGTAATATTTATAGAAGAAACCAATGAAGGAGGCAAATTAAAGATTGATAAATTGCCTTGTTGCTCTCTTGCATGATAATTGTGTATTTATTTAATATGTATTTATATATATGCGACTGCATACATGTGTGTGTAAATGATAAATTAATCTGGTTTTAATTTCTTTGTACATTTTCTTCTAAGCAGAAGTTTGGGTAGTTTGTTGATAAATCACTTATGGTAGGAGAATAAGAAGAACGTGCAAGGAGCAATGTCTTCTTGGCAAACTGAATTAGTGTTGAAGGGTCAAAGGTAGGCCTGGTATTGCATTTTTTTTAGCTTAGGGATAAGAAAGTCAGGGATTGTTTTAATAGCTATGGACATTTCGAGAGCCTTGACATTTTGGTATTCGAGAGCCTTGACAATAATGAATCATTAGAATTAAGAACATAAGAAGAACGATCTAACTTGGATCCATACAAATGTCGTTGCTCGATATTGTATACGGGAAAGATCTTCCTCAACTACATACCTAAACTAAAACTCTCTTGGTGAGTTGGGAAACAGGAGAACTGAAATATGTTTAGTGTATTGCAGATCATAGCCTTACATCCTATTTATAGACTCCACTCTTCCTTGAGCCCCCATTAAGCCTGGTAAGAGTAGTTGGGTACCTAGCCAAAAGTCCATACTCGATGAACGTCCATGGGTTCATTTAATTACAGATCACTTTAATGGGCTCATTAAATAGCCCAATAATACAATTATATTAATATGTGGTCTCCATTTATTTTTAGAATTAAATACTCCAACAGGCGGATATTTTATTTAGCAGGACAGGGAGGACCGTGGGTGGATATTTCAAAGCTTTAGGAGGCTGTGAGGTTTTCTTCTATTAGGATTGGGAATGGAAGGAAAACTCTTTTCTTGAAAGATTATTGATTGGATAGTCAATCTTTACAGGTGCATTTCCCAACTTTTTCTCAATGACATATTAGCTTTGTTCTGTTTTTTATGCTTGGGATTTGGAATTTGGTTGTTGGAATTTTGGCAAGAAGAAATTAGTTCGAGAGCAATTTGAAGCCTAAAGGTTTATTCAAATTACTAAATTCTAGAGTGTCTTTTTGGGTTCAAGAGATCTGGAAACTAGATTGCTTGGTTAAATTTTTTATGGTAAGAGCAAAGTTTTATCATCCTAAAGCAGTCAAGACTTGATCAAAATCTTGTTGAAGATAAAGTGCCCAAGAAATGTTAATATAAACATTAAAGATGAGTAGATTTTTGAAAAGGTAAATAAAAGTACACCTTTAATGCTTCTTCTAAGAGTGCTTATAGAAGTATTTTTATTTAAAAGTACTTTTCTCAACGTCTAACTTAAACTCACTATAAATATATATGGGCAATATGCATAAATGTTCTGCTATGGCTTTGTTTCTTCCAGTTTTTGTTCTTTGTTTCTCTATGGGAGAAGACAGATCCCATGTGTTCTTTCTCTGTTCCTTCAGCGGCAAGTGTTGGGAGCATATCTTCAAGATTATTTATTTGGCTTGGGTTTTTGATATAAGATCAAAGAAGAATAAAGCTAAATTGTTGTGGGTTGATGCTGTAACAGCTACTTTTTGAAGTATTTGGTTTGAAAGGAATCAAAGAATCTTTGAAGGAAAGTTCTTAGATTGGTATGCAAGATGGGATGTTGCAAGGGGTCATATTTCTTTCTTTTGGGGAATCTGTGAATATATAGTATTCTATTGAAAATGAATCTAATAATTCATTTGGTAGGATGACTGAGGGAATCCTAGACTATGTCAATTTATTATAAGAGGTCAGTTCATGTACATAAACCAAAAGTGAAAGATATTCGCTTATTAGAAATGGTAAAGTGCAAATGGAGGATCAAACCGAGTGGTTTAGAGTCGCTTATGAATATATCATTGAGGGCCAAGGATAAACTCCATTTGTCATATCGAAGTCTATGGAGAATAATGTCCTAAACTTAATGGATTAGCAGTTGGTGCCCTTGGTAGGGCCAAAAGAGGACTGGTTTGCAGGTGTAGAGCTTCAATCCAAGAGGGAGAAGTGATTCTGCTTTAAATGTGACCGAGAGATTTTCACCAAGTTTCCTTAGACAAGTTGGTTTTCCTTTTTCTTTTTCTTTTTAATCCAATATCACATTCACACACTTGGTGCATTTCAAATGAAAAGAGGATAATCGTTTGTGTCCCAAATTGTTTCCCAATGTCGATGTGGATGTAAATCTATTTCAGGATCAGTTTGTTCCATGATGTCCTGATTTCTATTAATATTTTTTTCATTGTGTCCAATTCATATTGTTTCTCAGTGATTTAGCTGAATGTTCGTGTATGTATTAGTTGACAACTTCTGTCATATTCTAATCTTTACTGTGCTACAATTTCTCTTTCATGTGAATTGAATTTGTCCCCAGATGGAGCATGAATCTTTTTTTCTAAAAAAGAAAATTTAATACAATACCACGTAATTGTTCAACTCGCTGAATCTGAAATATTGTGAAATAAATTAAAAGGTGGAATGGAAGAAGATTTTCAGATATGTTTGTGTAAATCATCGACTAGAAAAAGTTCTTGTTAAATTACCGTTGAACTCCAAAGTTTATGCTTATAGGTTAAAATATATGTAATCTTTTATATATATTCTTAATATAGGTTAATGAGGGCAGTGCGAGTGCAAGTGAGATTTTAGCAGGGGCACTCCATGACAACGGTCGGGCTACTCTCGTGGGGCACAAGACATTCGGGAAGGGAAAAATTCAGGTATTGTTCTTTCGTAGAGAACGATGTGTAAACTTGGTCGAGCAAATTTCTATCCAAACATCTTCCTAGTAGAGATCTAACTGCCTCTTAAAACGGATGGTTTTAAGGAGAACGATGTGTAAACTTGGTCGAGCAAATTTCTATCCAAACATCTTCCTAGTAGAGATCTAACTGCCTCTTAAAACGGATGGTTTTATATCTTAAAACCAACATCTTTCACAAAATCCCATCTCTGAAAGATGCATAACATTAATAGCTGCGTTCTTGATGCAGAGTGTTACAGAGCTTCACGATGGTTCGGCGTTATTTATCACGGTCGCGAAGTATTTATCACCGGCACGTCATGAGATAGATCAAGTTGGCATTGTGCCGGATGTACAATGTACAGCTGATGCACTCAACTCACCAAGAGAATTAGTAGCCAAAGACAAGAGCTCAGCCTCGTCCCTTGAAGCTGATTCTTGTATAATGATAGCTGAGCATGAGTTGGACATTCAACAATCTAAAGGGACTGCCTCCTGAAAAGATAAGATTCTTTCACTTTTATAGTAGAATTTGAATGTATGTATAGAATTAGAGAGGCATAAATATATAGATAAAAGTTAGAGTGAAACAAGAAATTTGACATATCGGACGATGTATCGTGCTAATCAGCGTTTCTGGCAGGATCAATATTAAGTTGGTTATGGCTGCTGTGTAGGTATGCAATTCATAATCATTGAAATAGTCCCAAAAAACCAATGTTAATATAGTTAGTTTGTTTGTGCTTTTTCTCATTTTTCTAATTTATTTTGAATTTATTTTATTGAGCCAAATTCATCCTAAAAGAATTATGGAATCAGGCTATTTTTACCAAGTTGTATAAAAGGATTTACAAATCACTACTCATATCTTGTGGATAAAACTTTTTGTCATTTTGCTTTACTGTAAGATAATACAATTTTATATGGGTATTTGTAATTTACTTTCGAGTTTCAAATTCTCACATCCATCCCTTAGTTGAACAGAAAAAAAGTGGAGTAATAGAAGATGAGAAAGGAATCGATGACAATGGGATTACAACAAAGAAACTAAATCTAAGTTGATTTGATAAGTAATTTACTCAATGTAAATGCGATAGGTTTAGTCTTGGCCTAAATTTGGGTCACATCCATTTGAAAGTTTGGTGCCTCATTGGTTAAGATAAAGCTTTGGTGTTGGGAGATATTTCAAGTAGGAAGTTTAAATAAATAAAAACTCTTCATGTCTCTTAGATAATAGGGTGGGGTTGTTTACTTTCCATACTTCCCTCCTCAATTCTTCTTTCTAGTTAGACCGAAAGAAGTATTGTTTTATTGAAGCCAGCAATAGTCAATAGCCTTACTCACATCCAATTAGTTATCATAACTTTGCTCTATCTCTCCATTAGCCACTACAAATATAACACTAAATGTTACTCTTATATTTTGATTTCAGATATTTTGAATCTCTATTGATGACTGATCAATCAAAAGTAACAAAAGAAGAGACAAAAAATCTTAATTTTAGGCTTACATGAAAATGGTAATTAAAAATATATTTCGACCTCCAGTAAAATCTATATTTTTGTGCATTATTTGGTGAAACAATAGAAAATACTCCAATCATATAAGTAAGATCTACCAAAGAAATAAAAATGTTATGCTAAGTAATTTTTCCACGTGTTGACAATTTTTTTTTATTTTTTTTGCATGAATCTATGTCAAGGAGAGAGAGGTAAAGACTAATGTATTTGAGATTTATTGGAATCTTCCACTTTTCTTTGAAGTGGTTCTCGATCAAGTTAAAATCTAAAAGTCTTTGCATGCCAACAAAGTATTTGATGTAAAGTTTAGAGTTGTAACCTAAAGAAGGGGCCATATATAATTTCTCATAAAGCTCGTCATTCAAAAAGACATTACTAACCTCCATTTGCACCAAAGGCTAGGAAAAAGAAGCAAACAAGGTCAATAAAACTTTGATAATGACAAGCTTAGCGACTAGGGAAAAAGTGTCGACAAAATCAATATCTTTTTGTTGGTGGTAATTTTAGCAATGAGACAAGCCTTATACCATTCCACTGTGTCGTCAACCTTGTAAAAACTCATTTGCATCCAATAGTGTGTTTCCCAAGGAGGGGAACTATGAAGCAAGTGTTAGTTCGTTCCATTGCAACAATTTCCTCAACCATAGCAATCACCCATGAGAGAATGGTATTGCTTGATGATAAAACTGTAGGGAAAACGGGATGCAGAAAGTCTCCTTAGGCCTAAACCCTAGTGGCCTAATACTATTCCCCTTCCACAGTTAATTACAAAAAAGAAACTTACAATAATAATGAAATAACACAAAAGTAAAAGATTAAGGGTTGAGAGAGACATAAAAGATTTATATACTAGTTCACTCTAACGTCGGGGGCTACGTCCAGTTCCTACAATTGCAGGTTTCACTATAATATCAAACTCATACAATGGGATCTCTCACAACCTCACTAACACGCTCGTTACACACAAATTGCTCATGGTTAACTAAACCAAAGAAAGAGCAAAGGCACGCACAAAATTTCACCAAATGACCTAGAGTCATGACTACAAATTTGACATTTAATGACGCTATAAAATTGTCACAAACGTAATTCTTGACTTTTTTTTTCCATCATTGTATCAACCCTCAAGAAAAGTCAATCAATGATGGTAATGAAAAATCGTTATTATTCATTTAGTTACGACAAATAAACATTGTTACAATAATATTATTACTGACATTTTTAAACCATCAGAAATTTTATTTTTATGACAATGGGGAACATTGTCTAGAAAGAAATCAATAAAATTTGTTATGCCGTCAAGAAAACTTGCATTGAGACAGTTTTAAACATCACGAAAATGTTGATAATGACAAATTATTACTGTCAAGAATATATTAGCTATGACACTTTTCTATGTCACAATTATTTTCAATTAAGGTATCTAATCGTCAAAAAACATTATACAATGAAAGTTTGTAGTACAACATAACATATATATAGGGAAAATACTAACGACTACAGCGCACATTCTGAAAATTGCGGTAGCGTCGAGACACTGTAATTAGCGTTTCAATGCTACGAAAGTGGGTGCACACTTATTTGCTCTCTACTCGAAGAAAAGATGACTATTGCTTGTCATTAAAAATAGCAGAATAAAAAAAATTCTCTTTTCTTTACTTGGTCATTTTTCCTTCTTCAACGAGCTTCCCATGGACGACTATATTGATGATTTGGCTCCACAAACTCAACAATCTCCCACTTGGAGACTAATCATCAATCTGCAACTCCCACTGTATTGAAGTTTCCACCACTCAAAAAACATCTTCTGGGATAATCCAAGATACCACCTGCAAATATGTTAGCAAAACATTGCAACATAAAAGACTGTCAGCATCTGTGATGTCCTAAAGGTGCGAGCCACCTACGTGAAATTTGCCTCCCAGATGTAAAAGGCAAACCATGTATTTCCACTCAAACTAAGTGGTCCTCTCCATCTCCTTCCATCTGCTATGGAAGAAGGTCTTCATCACCATTGGCTTGACTGACCTCAAGCTTGCTGCTAGGATAGAGAAGCCATCTCTGATCTCAGTATCTCTTTGAGTCCTCCTTTCTGATGCAACACCCGGTCGTGCGACTTCATCAATCAATGCGTCTAATTCCTGAGGCTTTCTAATAACCCATGCTGATCATCTCACACTAACCACCAACTGTTAAATTGATGGGCGAAAAGTGGTTGTCATTATTGCTAGTTCCACATCACCTCTATCTGAACCTTCTGCAGCTAAAACTTGTATCCACTTCTTCTTCTCTGAACTCCTAACAACACTCAACTTTGCTATATAGAGTGTAGAACTTCTATGGCCAACTGCCTCCTCCTTCAATTCTTTAGTGAGCCTCCACAAATTTCTGTTAAACTCACTTTGATACCCCTCATCACTCATCTTACCTATAGAGAAAAAAATTCAACTTGATGTTAGGCACATACCTAACACCCTTCAACACTAGTAAGCTTCCACTTTGTCTTCATACAAATGTCTCCAATTCCTCTGAACGCTGAGACCCTGTCATTTCTCATCCTTACCAGACCAAAATTGTTTAGAGTGAAAGATGTGAACAGCCTCCTATCTGAAGTCACATGTATGGAAGCAGCATTATCTTCAATCCAATATGATGAGAGGTACTCAAGTTTTGTGTTCTCCTTAACACAAATCAAGGCATCATGCGTAACTACATTTGCCTGAACCTTTAGCAAATTTTCTCTAAACTTTCTACACTTATTCCTCATGTGCCCCTTCTGATGACAATGAAAATACTCTATATTCTTCATCAAGCCCTTCCTACTGCTACCACCATGTTGTTCCTCTACTACTTTTTCTTTGCCCTTGTTTACAACTAAGGCTGATCTAGAAGTAGTCTCCTTAACACTTGAACTACTACTTCCCTTCTTCCGAAGTTCTTTAGTCACAACTGCATCACAAATTTTAGAAAATCTAAGACTCCTATCACCTAACGAATTAGACACAGCCATCTTCATCGTTTCTCAACTCTCAAGCAAAGAAGTCAACAACAGTATAGCATTTTAGTATTCACCTCATCACTAAAGCTAATATTAATCAATTCTAACCGGCTAATCATGCTAGTGATCTCATTAATATGAGCATTAACAAAAGAATCCTCATTCATACGTATGTTTACAGACTATCTAATGAGATAAACTTTATTATTGGCAGAGAGCTTTTCATATCTATTTGGCAGTGCCTCCATCAGATTTACAGCAAAAGTCTCATTCGCCACAAGGCCTACAACATTCTTTGACAATGCTAACTTGATGATGCCCATTGTACGTTCATTCATGGTCTTTCAATCTTCTTCTGACATCCCTTTTGGCTTTTTCTTCAAGGCTTTATTGAGTCTCTAAAACGTCAAATAAGTCTGGACATGCATCTTCCAACACTTGAAATCCTGCCCATCAAACTTCATGATTCCCTCAAACTTTTTTGTTAATCTCATGGCTCTTGAAACAAAAACGTAGCTTTAATACCAATTGTTGGGAAAACAGGATGCGAAAAATCTCCTTAGGCCTAAACCTCAGTGGCCTAATATTATTCCCCTTCTACAGTTAATTACAGAAAAGAAACTCACAATAATAATGGAATAACAAGAAAGTAAAAGATTAAGGGTTGAGAGAGTCAATACAAAAGGTTTATACGGATTCACCTCAACGAGAACGAGGCTACGTCTAGTTCCTGAAATTGCAGGTTCCACTATAATATCAGACTTATATAATGGGATCTCTCACAACCTCGCCAACACGCTCGTTACAAACAAATTGTTCTTGGTTAACTAAACCAAAAGAAGAGCAAAAGCAAAATTCACAAAACTTTCACTAAATGACCTAGAGTACAACATATATATATAGGAAAGTGTTGGCGCCTAAGGCGCACATTCTAAAAATTGCGGTAGCGTCAAGACATTGTAAGTAGCATCTCAACACTACGAAAGTGGATGCACACCTATTTGCTGTCTCCTCAAAGAAAATATGATGGTCATTGCCCGTCATTAAAAACATCAAATAAAAATATTTCTCTTTTCTTTACTTGGTCATTTTCTCCACTTCAACGAGCTTCCCACGAGTGACTATATAAATGATTCAGATCCACAAACTCAACAAAAATGAAATCCATGAAAACATTAAGAAGAAAATGGCATTGATTAGTGTCAAATTTATCAATGAGAATAGTCCTAGACTATCTTGGAGGCCCCAGTTAGGGTTAAACGTCATAATGTCCAATTGTTGGATCGTATGATGACACTAGAGGAGGTGAATAAGGTTGCTTTATAAAATTAAAACTTTTTTGATCACTTTAGGCAAAATTAATATTATTAAAAATAATCTAGTGATGCTTGTGTATGTATGTACGTATTATGTATGTATGTATGTACGTATGTATGTAACATTTTAGCAAAGAATGCATTCTAATTTGATTTCGAATTAATTAAGCAATAAGAATTTAAAGGCATGGAGAAGGGCTATAAAATTATTGAAGGTGATCTTCGGCTTGTAGCTTCTTGAAGGTCTTCTACTTGTAGCTTCTTGAAGGTCTTCGGCTTGTAGTTTCTTGAAAGTCTTCTACATGTAGCTTGTTGAAGATCTTCGACTTGTAGCTTCTTGAAGGTCTTCGGTTGGTAGCTTGTTGAAGATCTTTGGCTTGTAGCTTGTTGAAGGTGATCTTCGGCTTGTAGCTTCTTGAAGGTCTTTGGCTTGTAGCCTGTTGAAGGTCTTCTACTTGTAGCTTGTTGAAGGTCTTCGACTTGTAGCTTGTTGAAGGTCTTCTGCTTGTAGCTTGTTGAAGGTCTTCGGCTTGTCTTCAAATCTTTAAAGTCTTCAAAGTCTTCAAAGTCTTCTATCTTGGATCTTCAAAGTCTTCAAAGTCTTCAAATCCTTGAGAGCTTCAAGTTTTCAGAGAGTCTTCAATCTTCTGGAAGTAAATTCTTTTTTTTCCCCAAATGAAAGGTGACTTCTCTATTTATAGAGTTTTTTAAAGGCTTTGGTGGTCTTGGGCTTAGTTGGATTTGGGCCCATTATTTGGACTTGGGCTTATTTGAGCTTTGGGTCTGATCCTTTCTGTAGACCCAATTTTCCAACAATGGGCTTAAGCTAAATTTAAGTTTTCGGCCCAACTATCTTAATGGATTTATATTTATCGAGGCCAGTCCAATTTATTTTAAGAGAAATTGGAGTAGGTGTCCTTTTTTATCTCTCCATTATGAAAAATGGCTAAATGAGTTTGGATAATGAAAATTGATCATTTTGTTTTTATCAACTGTTTATTACATTAGAGTGTTTTATCTTTTTTTTTATTCGGTTATCCTTTTGAATTCAAAATAAATTTTGCTCATCCCTCCTAGATTCTAACCATTTTCTATTTTTGTTATATTCTATTTGTCCACCATTCTCTCTAAAAAGCCTTCATTCATTCCAGAGCATTTCAATTTCTAAAAGACAGATAAAATGACTTCTTCTACTTCTCAGGGCAAAGTCATCCACTCCCATGTATCTATCTCCACGGACATCTCCACATCCCCACATCCCCACACGAGGTAAATAGTATAGGACATGATTTTTGTGGTTTTTTCGTCTTCCTATGCTTCTCAATAGCAATGATCCTCCTTCCTCTACTTCTCATGACAAAGTCATCAACACCCTCGTCTTCATGTTACACCAACTCCACGTTTGCAATGCAGGACACGATTTTTGCTATCAAAAGGTGGAAAAAAATTTAGGCAAATTTTTCCAAAAGAGAGAAATAATGTGGCAAACACCCAACACCAATTTTTTTTTTCTTTAGTCCAAGCTAAATAGAGTATTTTGGGAATAGTAGAGAGGCAAATTTTTCTTATGCAAAAGAGAGAGATAACCTAGTAACACCCAACACCAAAAAATATTTTTGATTCCAAGCCAAAGAGACTAATTTGGGAATAGTAGAGAGGGAGTATTTATAGATAAGTAAGATTTAGAGATAAGCATAGAGTATTTAGAGATAAATAAGAATATTTAGTGAGTCATTTTGGACAACTTAAAATTGTTGCTATATTTGCAACCTAAAGAGCGAGTGATTCAATTAT
>JAOANK020000083.1:830008-840372 GCA_026257165.2 Telfairia occidentalis
GAAAACAGAAAACAGAAAACTGAATTGGTTACCAAACAACCCTATTTTTTAAAAATCAAAAACCAAAAACAAAAAACAGAAAACAAAATGGTTATCAAACGAGATCTTAGTTTTCTGTTTTTTGTTTTAAAAAATGGTTACCAAATGGGCTCTAATCTTTTATAATTATTCTATTTTGTTGTTTGAACTTTTAAACTAATATTTGATTTTTAATTTTCTGTATAAAAATAATTTTTATCCTTACCATTATTTTGTTTACGTAGTATTTAACAAAAAGCTAATATAAACATATTATTTGTGCAAAATCACATGAAGATCAAGTATTGTGTTTTAAAAATGATTTAAATTTTTGAAAAATTATTAAATTGAAAATTAATGGTAAGGACAAATAGTTTTTTATGCAAAATTTAGGGATTAAAAATCAATAAATTTTTTTGAAACTGGATGAACTTAAACAAAATATTTGAAAGCTGAGGGAAGTATGAAAGTATATAAATCAAAATAGGAGTAAATTTTAAATCTTATTTTAGTACCTGGATTATTAGATTTAAATGATTAATTTTTCATTAATTATAAAACAAAAATTCAAATTTGTTTTGAAATCTAACGCCTAACTAATATGAGTTTAAGCATTACCCAACACGTCGTTTTTTTACAAAGTTAAGAGACTACAGCACAAAGGATATTTGTTTTTTTTTTTTTTTTTGGACCAGATAAAATTTAGAAAGTTTAGAAATGAAATTGAAATGTTTAAGCACCAAAAATAAGATTTATGGTGTTTTTGATATGACTTTTAAACTGTTTATCGATTAAAAAAATGTGTTTTCTAAAATTGACAATATTTGTTAAAATTTTGAGAAGTGTTTTAACTAATTAAAAATATTTTTTTAAATTTTTAATCATCGAAAGTGGTTTGAAAATGTCTAAAAATAGATAAAAAGTATATCATTTTTTTTAAATGAAGTATTTATTTAATTTTCTTCCAAAAATACTTATATAATAAGTGTTCACTTAAAAATATTTTTTTAAAAAAAAAGGTATACCAAACACACTTAATCCATAATTTTTTTTGCGAAAATACTTGTTGTACAAGAACTATTTCTTTCTGTAAGTTTCAAAATATTAGTTTGAATTTCATGTAAAATTATTTAAAATAGAGTATAATGCTAACATTTATTCCTTCCATGGGAAATATTCAGAAAAATAAATATAAAAAATATTAAATGACCAATAAACTTACAATAAATTTAATGGTATTTCAATACTTTAATAGAATGAAGATTAAAAAATTCTAAAAATTTTAATTGAGGTATTTACTATAGTTATTATATACCATTAGCATTGATTTTGACTATTTTATCCATAAATTACTGCAACTATTGGTAGTATCTATAACTAATTCCAATTTTCTATTTGAATAAAAATATCAAATTATTGCAGCTCAAAATTTTCATTGCTTTTTTCATCTTTAAAATTATTTTTTCGGTAACTAGAACGATATAAATGTGTGACTCCCAATGTTCCCTAATAAATCTGGATATTTATGGGTTGTTTTGGAAAATAACTTTCGTACTCTCTAGAAAACAAATATAGGAAACTATTTTTTAGAAATTATTTCTACTATTGTAGTTTTCTTTTTATTCAAAAATTATGATATTGTGATCTGAATAGCGAACATATGATAGATTTTTGTTGTTAATTCTTTGAATTATGTTCCCCAACATTCAATTCTTGTTGTTAACTCATTTCGTTTAACGCGCGTTTTTTTTTTTTTTTGAGTTCAACAACTTGTGAGGGTAGGGGATTCAAACTCATAACATCTTGGTCACAAAGATGTGTCTTTAATCAATTGAGCTATGCTTGGTTTAGCAGTTTAAAGCTTATTTGGTACCTTAACTATATAAGTAATATAATTAAAGATTATGTGAGATTGATGTGAAAAAGCTTAAGCATATACCAAGTGAACTAAAATCATGCAAGTGGGCAAGCAAATGAGGTGAGTTTAGAGCTTAGAGAATTAAGTCTTTAGTTTGGGTTATGATTCTTAAATTAGTTCATCTACTACACTTCAGTTATCCTCATCACTAATTAATACAATCAACATATCATAAAAGTGTTAGACTGACCAATAATAATTGAAAACTATAAGGCACAAAATTAAGAATTCAGGTATCTAATTAAAAATTGTAAAATTTCAGATACTAAATAGATACAACTTAAAAATTTATAATTTAACCTATAAAAACAACTTTGAAGATAATAATGGAGAGTTTTTTTTTAGTAGTTGTTAAGTACGATAATTTCTAGATTATTATTATTATTATTATTTTTAATTCAACAACATGTAGATTGGAGATTTGAACCTCAACCGTTTAGTTAGAAAGATATGCTTTAAGCAATGTTCGATTTGAAAATAATTTCTATGTTGGAATTACGTCCAAAATTCCACATTTGCTAGCCAAGGGAAAGACCGTTAGTATATAAGTTAGAGACAACATCTTCATAAGTACGAGATTCTTTGGGTGAAATCAAAAGCAAACATGAGGGTTTATACCTAAAATGGACAATATGATACAATTGTAGAGATATGTAGTTGTTAATGTTCCTAACAAGTGGTATCAAAGCCATGCCCCTAACTTAGCTAAGGCAGGCTTGAGTGGTCTTTTGTTCGAGTGAAAATTTATATTTGGAATTTGGGATAGGTAGAAACTCTCATAAGATTTTTAATTTATACAGTTCATTTTTTTTTTCATTTCAATGTTTAATTTTGACCCCTACATTTGATTGGGATCAAAACAAACATGATTTATAAGGACCAGAACCAAACAAAGAAACAAAGCTTAATTCCCTAATTAATTACACATATAATTATAAGAGTAGTAATTAGTAAGTTTGATCATATAATGTAACAATATGCTGTAAACCAATTATAATGATATCTGAAATGATGGCTATATATAACACCCCGGTTCTAAGAGTATCCCTTCACTCATCATTATCCTGCTCGACTTCAGAAGCGGGGTCATCCTCCTCGTCTCCAAAAGCGTCGATCCCGACGCCACCGTAAGCGGCATGGTCGTTACCGAAGGCCTTGACATGATCCTTGAGGGAGCGCTTGTGCTTGAAGTCAGAGCCGCAAATGCAGTACCAAAGTTTGCCACAATTCTTTTCGTGTGTCCGCCAATCCCCCCGCACGGCGAAGGCCTTACCGCACTTGCGGCACATGAAGGGCTTCAGCCCGTGCTTGCGCTTGTAGTGTGTTTGCAAGGTTCTGAAGTCCTTCAGTGCCTTTGCTCGCGGGTGGTCTATGTTGTTGCGACACCCCGGCGCGCAGCAGTAGCAAGGAAGCCTCAGCATCCCTGTAGGCTGCGTGCCGCGCAGAGACTCCGGCCCTTTTCTATATTGCGATCCGTGCCCCCACATGTGCATCTGCAAAACACACACACCTCTACGTAAAAGAATGGTCGAATGACTCGTAAAGATTAAGATATCAAGTTTCGAAGTTTTTGAATCATAATATATAGTCAAATGATGACAATGCCCAACTAACCGTCATCGACTTAACTGTCATTTTATTGTTACAAATACGTAAAAACAAGAGCACAAGTTATATCCAGCTATAATCTTATATTAAAATGAGAAATGAAGGTGAAATTTGTCATGAGCATATGCATCATCTTTTTTTAAGTTACAATGACAGTCATGACAAATTCAACATAAACAGCTGAAAAACAATGCCATAGTTATTTATGTTTCCTCCCTATTACAGCACAGTTGAAGATAATGTTTTATAAAATCAATAGTAATATATCAAACTGGTGTTCAATAATGCCGTGGAAGAATTTATATAGTATCATGTGTACACAACTTAGGGATTGACCTAATATATACTATTATGTTTGTACACCTTTGAAGAAATTTTATAAAATTTAGTTTGATCAAAATACATATTTTTTCAACTTTGGGTAACATACTTGTTTTCTAATTCTAACTTTTTTTTTTTAGTTTTGTAAGAAACAGATGTATCAAAACCTATTTGATAAGAAATTTACTTTGTTTATTCTTGCTTTTTAATCTATAATTTTGAAAAATAATTTTCAATATTTTGTAAAACAAAACATAGAATTTGAAAGTAAAACAAAACCTTTCTTGCATCTCCAGATCCTCTACACATTTTTCAAATTTGTACATTAGAAAAAAAAGGACTTTTCCACTTTCCAATCTGAAGATGTTAATAAAATTACTATATATATATTATTTTACTATTCTTATGTGCACTATCAGTCTCAAAAATACTAAACATGATGTAAATATTTTTAAATTTTAAATTTTTTAAAAAGAAATTTCAGTACAAACTCCCATTTTTTTTTTTACAAGAAATAGAAAACATAAACAATCAGAAGAGAAAAATAAACAAAAAAACATACTAATATTCATTGGATTTCAACAGATAACAGTGGGAGTTTGAAGCACAGACTCCAATGAACTGATTAAAAGACACAAGGAACATAGTCTGTGATGTTTCATTCACATAAAGGAAAGTACCAGTCTCATCTCAGTTTGTATCAGAAAAAAAAAATCCCTAGAGAGAGAGAGAGAGAGAGAGAGAGAGAGAGAGAGAGAGAGAGGCATTCAAAATTAAAATCCCACAACCATGATCATGCAAAGGAATTATAGCAATCAAATTTAATTATATAAAAAAAAACAAAAGGATATCTAAAGTGAAGATTCATATCAGGGCAGGAAAGTGATCACCTTGAAAAGAATAGAACCACATTTCTTTGAAATATTTTTATCTTAATACAGTACTTAATTATTAACTTATATATATATATTTTTCATTCTCAGATCTTCTATCAATTTGATCCCTGTGTTCACTTTTACTTAAATCTTGTCAATAGTCTCTGTCGTGAGTAAACAATATACTAATCTGGACAAAAAAAAAAGACGTAGATTTGTTAACATTAAGATCTCTTTACTTATTAGTAAGATTTAATAAAAGTATAAAAACAGAATTGACAAAAGAAAAAAAAACTACAATCTATTATATATAATTATAACCCATTGAAGATGTTAAATTTTTACGATGTTTGTTGAATCAGCAATTCAGAAAAAGGGATTTGATCCGGAGAAGCTGCAAATCATAAGGGATGATGCAATTGAAAAATTCAGAAATGTTAGGTGTTGAAAGTTTTGGAAAGAGAAGAAAATAAAAATTTTGATGTTTTTTTTTAAATAGGAAAAGAAGAGAAAAGGAATAATGAAAGAAATTACCTGCATGTTGTTGTACCTGTTGAAGGTTTTGAAGCAAACAGGGCAAGAGAATTGGGTAGGACCAATGAGGATTTGGGAAGGAGTAGGGATCCAGTACTGCCCCTTTATTAGGGTTTTTGTGGACTGCCCCCAATCATGGTTGTTGTTGTTGCTGTTATTATGATCTCCATCACCACCATGACTATCAATCTCAGATGAAGAAGCAGACATCACAGAAGCCATCTCCGCCGCGCTAGGGCTTGGTAACCCTATGTGCAGCGCTACCGTCACCGACCCCACGCCACCCCCGCCTCCTCCCTCGTCGTCTTCTTCTTCCTCTTGTTCGCCGCGCTGCTCCGACGGGGATATTAGCCCGAGAAGCGGTAGAGCCTCCCGGAGCGGCGGAGAAGACGGGGGAGGAGGGGGGTTTTGGTAGGGACTATAAGGAAAACAATTATAATTATTATAAGCCATGTTGAGATGTGGAGATGAGGAGGTTGAAGAAGGTGGTGGGAAATGATGATGGTGAAGAGAGTTGAATTTTAGAACATTGGCCAATGAGTTGGAACATGGGTCAGCCATAGGAGTGGGAAATTGTAGAAGAAGATAGAAATTGAAAAGAGAGAGAGAGAAAAAAAAAATGGTTGAAGGAAGGAGGAGAGAGAATGCACCATACACATACACACATACAAGACCAAAAGGCACTACTAATTGGGTTAACTTTTTTTGTTTTTGTTTTTTTTCTTTTTCTTTTTTGAAAAAAAAATACAATTAAGTTAACTTACTTGCAACTCAACTTGTTTTCATAGGGCAATGGTCTAATCTTATTATTTAATATTCTTTATAAATGGCCATTATAATTCAAGAATCATCCCAAAAATAGAATATCAAATAACTTCAGTCTCATATGCATGCCAAAACAAATTTGAATGGGTAATTTCTTTTTTTTTTTAATAATTATATTTTTATGTTATAATAGTTTTGTTCATTTGTATAATAAATTATTGATAAAAAATATTGATGGGTTATAATCTTCGTTATTTCTAATTAACCAAACTATCAATTAATTATTGTCTTAGAAATATCTAAATATAGATTGGTTAATTATAATCGTTGCACTCTCACTAATTGATTGATTATTATAATGTTAACAATCACTAATTAACTTAAATATTCGAATTTTAAAATAATATTAATGTTTTTTTTATAATAAAAACTAATATTGATTAACCTCTTCTTTTTTTTTTTTGAGTGTTGTCCTGGGGTGGAAATTCAAACCTATGACCTTTTGGTCGAAGAAATATACCTTAACCAATTGATTAACCTAAAATTAATTGACTATATAATTAGAGTATTTCATAGAATAACCTAAACATAACTCAATTGGTTAAACATCAATAGCCTCCTTTGTAGATTGAAGATTTGAATCTCCCCCACATTTATAGAATTGTATTCTGTTATTTAATTTTTATTAAATAATATTATTATGGTCCTCTAAATTTCAACTTTAGTTGATCATTTTGGTCCATGTACTTTCAAGTTTTGATCATTTTAATTCTTGTAATTTCAAATGTTCCTTTTAATCTATTTACTTTTAAAATGAGACCATTTTACTCTTTTGTTTGCAAAATTGTAAAATAATTTTTGTAAACAATGGAAAACATTCCCTACAAATTTATGTTTATATTTTAAGAAATTTATTGAATATAGTGTTGTGCTCAAATTGTAATGGAAAAATGAGAAATAAAAAATAATAAAAGGATCAAGACGGTCATTTTTTAAACGTATAACGATCAAGATGAACGTGTCGAAAGTATAGAGAACACAATTGACGTTTTAAAAGACTAAAGATCAAAATGAACAAAAGTTAAAAGGAAATGGAACAAAAATAGTATTTAAATATTATAATTATCTTTATAAATTTTGTGATATTTATTTGTTAAATTTGTAGCCACACCCTTTAGTTACATATAATAATATATGCATGTGTTACCTTTTTTCTATAGACTATAACATGAGGTTAAAAATACAGTTATTGGCAGTTTAAATCCTAATGATGATAATTCCAGTAGACCATTGACTAGCCTTGTTCTGACTATATTTGACCTAAGTAATCATGAATAACGATAAAAAATTAAAATAGAAACAGGTTATTTTTGAAATAGGAAATTTTGAGTAATGTTATGTTTGGTGCACTTGTCTTCGAAAATAATAATTTAAAATGACTCAAATTTAAAAAACAGTAAACTGATGTTTTCTCTTTGTTTTTGCAATTGTTAACAAAACTTTTGAATACATCAGATACCTATTTTCTTCCAAATTTTTGAGTCATGACCCAAGATTAAAATATTAATATTGTTATTTAAATTTAAATTTTATGGATATATCGATAGATAAATATCAAAATCTAAAAATATTCTTGTTAAGTAAAAAAAATTATAAAAATTATAAAAATTATTTCAATTAATAATTAAGTTTATTCGCTTTCTAATTAAGTTAATTATAGATTTTATCATTAGAATTTATATGCACACGGGTGACTAATTGATAATATTTTTTTACATTTTAAAATATTGATTGATTTTTAATATTGATGTCAAGCCTTTTAATTTATAGATATATTGAAATATTGATGAATATTTTAATCTTTGGTCATAGATGAGAAATAAATTCTCCGCCTCACTGTTTTTTTTGCTCCAAAACTTTATGAAAATGTTTATTAAATTATTTAAAATCCTTAAGACTATAAATACTATATTTTAATAGAAATATATAATTTAAACATATTTTATTTATATTTAAAAAAAGTTATTTTAAAGTAAATAAAAATTAATACAAAACACAGACAATTTCCGGCAAATATTTCCTCTCGACACAATTCCCTAAATTGGGGAATCGGACGAGAATTAATGTGTTTTTTAATAAAATTAAAAATTATTGCAGTTTATTTTTCAATACAAAAGATAGATGGTGGTAACTATGCATTTTATGTATTTTTAAATTCATTACCAAACAATTCAAATTCTGAAATTCAATTAATTTTTTTTTTAATTTAACAATGACACAGGATCAAACCATTGACATTTGCGATGATAATAAATGCCTTATTTACTCAACCATGTTTGACAAATAAATATGTTTTCAAAATATAATGAAATTGATGAATTCAGTTTTATTTTCTATTGGACTCTTAATTTTCAATAGATATTTTTCTTTACGGAAAAAAAATCAATTTTGATCTCTAAACTTGTAAATTTGTGTAAATTTGCATCCTAAATTTTCAATTTCATCAATTTGTACGTTAAATTTAGATAAGTGATGCAATCTTAAGCTTAAACTTAAGAAACTATTTCAATTTTTACCCTTAAATAAATTTTTATTTAGAAAATTGTGAAAAAAATATCCTCATGTGTGCATTCAATAAATTATAAAGATATGTATGATATAAAATTGATGATATGTCATAAAAAATGGCAATAAAGCTGTCAAACCGAACATAACTTAATTGGTTAAAACATATCTCTAAGACTAAAAGATTGTAGGTTTAAATCCTCATTCCTACATTTTGCACTAAAAAAAAAATTCAATTTTATAGTGATTATTTAATAGTTAATTTGTGTATTAATTCAATTTAAATTTGTACAATATTAGATTTTATTGAAATTAGTAAATTTATGAAGATTTTGACGTTGTTTTTTTGTTTAAATTAGTGGGTGAATTAAAGAAAATTGAATACTGGGTAAGAATTTCAACACTAATCTAAGTTCAAAGTTAAATTTAATGAAATTGAAAGTTTGAGGTTTTAAATTAATACAGCTTGACAAGTTTATGAGTAAATTTAGATTTTTTTTCATTTTTTTAACTCCCTCACCTTTTTCTTTTCTCTCACATTTATTTTTCTATTAACTTTTTTCTGTCTGAATTTTTTCTTACCATATATATTTTTTTTATCTTTCTAATTTATCTGTCATTATTTATAACACTCTTTTCCTCTCACTTTATTGTCCCCCTAAAATTTCTTTCTTTCTTTTTAATTTTTTGGTCTAAAATTTCTCTCTTTCTTTAACTTTTCTTTCTCTTTCTCTCTTTTTTTTTTTCTCTTATTATTTTTTTAAGGAATTTTAATTTAGATTCTCTCTCTTTTAATTTTTTTTTCACTCTAAATCTTTTTATCTCTCTAAATTTATGATTTCTAAAGTTTATCTCACTAACTTTTCTCTTTAGAAAGTTTATCTTAATGTCTCTAAACTTTTATTTCTCTATCTCCATCTATTATTCTGTCTCTAACATATCTCTCTATCTCTCTAACAACTTTCTAAAAAAACACAAAATAAAAAATAATTATCAAACATATTTATTTGTTTATTTTTAAGAAAAAAAAATGATTATCAAATATATATTATTTTTATTTGTTAAAAACTAAAAACCCAAAACAGCAAACAAAACACACACACAAAAAAAAGAAATGGTTATCAAAATGACATCTAAATATCTAATAATTTTTAGCTGTGTTTGATTATGATTTTATTTTTATGTTTTTGAATTAAAAGTTATGCTTTCTTCCTCACGATATCTTTGGTTAGTTTTTCATCTTTCTAAAAAAAATATTTTCAGTGTTAACCAATTTTCAATCATAAATTCAAAATTTTAAAAACTACTTTTTTTTTTCTTTGTAATTTTCAAAATTTAACTTAGATTTTGAAAATATTTTAAGAAAAAAAATAAATAAGAAAACAAAAAAAAACACAAAGATAAAAGTAGTGTTTATGGCTATCAAACAAGGCCTTAATTATTAAATTTAAAATAATGTCTTGATATTTTATTCTAGTTATTGAATTTTAAACAAATTTTCTATCATTAATATTATAGTTTTAATTTTTAATTTAAAATTTTGGAGATTGAATTACTAAATAAGAATTTTAAGAGGATCTACATGTAGGATGCATCAACATGCATTAGCAGCGAAATTAGGATCTATACACTCAAATTAGCTCAAAATACTAATGGAAAATCATGCTTAAGAGAAGGAAAAACAGAGTCTTAGAAAACTCACCTTTGATGATCAAATCCTCCTCTATCTCCGGCGGAATTGTGCTCCAATCTACTCCCGG
>JAOANK020000083.1:856018-873113 GCA_026257165.2 Telfairia occidentalis
ACTTTTTAATATATTACAAATTATAGATTACAGATAATATGGTTAGTCTTTTCATATTTATGACATTTCAAATGTGTATAAAACCATAACATCTTCTCCAAATAGTGTTTGAAAATTACACCTAATTAATTATAATCTAAATTCTATTTTAGCTATAATTTTAAAATACCCATAAAGACATTTTCACTCCTCTAAATTATTTTAAAATTTGCACTTAATTAATTATACTATAAATTACATGTTAATTATAATTTCAAAATATCCATCAAAACCTTTACATTTCTCTCAACTGTTTTAAAAATAACAAAATATTATTTATAATTTAAATTATAATTTTAAATGAACTACTAATAAATAATAAATGGTATAATGATGAAATCAAGAAATATACAATTTAAACATGGGAAGTGTGCATTGAGAAGTCGAATAGATAGTCTAGGGAGAAGATTGAGTTTTTGTATGAAGATTCAATTTATTTTTAATGGTAAAACTAATAAATATATAATTTATTCACATCATCACCCTTATTAATGAATTCCTTGAAAAACATTACAATAAAGAAATTACAAAACAAAAAATGCCAAAGTTTTTACTCTCTTTTAGCACGAGTCTTTAATTTTGTATGTGGGTGTGTGGGTGGCTTTTTAAAGTCATTAATAATTTTCTAAAAGATAGTTTTAGGGTTTTTTTTTTTTGAATAAAGGAATAATTGATTATTATTTTTATTTATTTTAAGAAAATCAAGGCCATAGAGTAGGATAAATTATTTTGTGGTGGCTGTCACGATGTGTAAGATGTATGTATTTTATTTTATATTTTAATTAAATTAAAATAAATACCACATCTCAAATAATTATGAATTTATGGGATAGGCTAGATAGCGTTTAGAATAATAGTATGCCTCCACACTGTAGAAGTTCTTATTGACTATATAGAAACAGACCATTAAAAATAAGAGCTCCAATATGGAAAAAAAATCCCCCAACTAATCAACCACAAGAAGTGAAGTAGAAATCACATCTCACTCCATCTGCAATTTAACTTGCAAAAATGCAGGATTTGACCCTCAAATTTCCAGCCCTAGATTGACCCAACATAATCAATCATTAAGTATTTGATGAAATTAAAAATTTAGACTGAAATTGTGAAAATCGATCATTAATAATCATACCAAATTTATAGGTAAAAATTAACTTTTTCATATATATATTTTTAATTTTCCAAAAAAACAAGTCTCGTATTAAAAAAATAAAAGAAGGAAGGAAAGAAGGGGAAAAAAAAAAAAAAACCCATGTTGTCATGTGTTTATTTTTATTATCCCTTTTCTAGTTTTTTATGCTAATTTCAATGCCAATTTCAGTGGATTTTGCTCGAGCAGCTTCGCCGCCCTCCAACTCTTTAGCTACGGAGTTGGTGATTTTGAACTAGCCGGTTGATTTCGTTTCAGCTACTAGAGATATAAAGTTTTGTGGGTTTTTCTGTAGTCTAGATTTAGTGCGATTACTTCTCTAATTCCCCAAAAATTGCAGGAAAATAGTGTATATATATATGTAGTTGCTTGACCTTGCTGCTAGTTTCATTGCTTTGTTCTCTTCTTTGATGTTTATTCATATAGAGTTTTTGAGCACTTTGGTCCTTTTTTTCCTTACTGCAGTGCCAATTTTCGCACCTCTTTTTCTCATATGGATCTTAACGATCTCAACAAGGTTTGGGAAATTAAACCGTTGAAGAAGATTGGGGAAGATGATGCTAGGGAAGTTCTTGAAAAAATAGCCAAACAGGTGCAACCTATCATGCGCAAACGCAAATGGAAAGTGGAAACTCTTTCTGAGTTCTAGTACTGACTTTTCGATTCTCTTTTGATTTTCAAGTATTTGGGGATTTTTTTTTCCTTTCAGTTCTCTGTTTCTTTTTTAATCTTGAATTTGAATTTGCAGTCCTCCCAATCCAGGCCTCATGGGGGTGAACATAGGGGGAGGTCAGGAAATTAAACTTAGGATTCGGAGGCCGAATAATGAGTGGGATTTCTTCCCTTATGAGCAGATTCTTGACACAATGCTCCATGAGCTTTGCCACATTGTACATGGCCCTCACAATGCTGATTTCTATAGACTTCTGGATGAACTTAGAAAGGTGGTGCTATCGTTTCTCTCCTGTTTATCAAAAACCATTTTGTTTTTGGTTGGTCGGTTGCCCAAATGGTGTATGTTACTTCAATCCTTCAAATACCTTCCTTCAATTGAAACTCAAAATCACTCTTTAACTAGTTAAGGGTGAGATTGACATGACTTTTGGGAAGGTGAAAAATGCTTTTGTTCAATAAAAAACACTTGATTATAAAAAAATGTTTATGAAAATTGTAACTCAAAAGCACTTTTTTCCATAGTCCTAAATTTCACCCCAATATTGCTAGTTTAGTTTTCTGGTGAATTCCATTAAACTTGATATAGTCTTAAGAAATGGTTGACAGAGAAAAAGAAGACACGTGTAAGTTATTCAAGATGAAGAAAGGGTAAAGAACATTTTTAAGAGGAACCGCAAATCCTAATAATTGTTATCAGTGTTTGGGATGGGGCGTGTGTCATTTAGTAAAACTGTTCACTTTGTAACATGAACCATGGCTGCATACACATATTGCAAGGCCCTGTAATCTATTGATGCTAAACTGTGACAAGCTTCAAGGAATTGAAAATAAGCATCAAATGGAACTTTATTAGGTCATTTGGATTGCTTAATTAGTTTGGTCTTCTTTTTGCCACTGTGATATATATCTGTCAATCACCTTCCATTCCGTTCTTCTTTTTCTTCAGGAATGTGAAGAACTTATGTGTAAAGGTATCGCGGGCACCGGGCAAGGATTCGATCTTCTTGGTAGACGTTTGGGGGGGATCTCTCAGCAACCACCTCTATCATTGCTCCGGCAAACTACCTTAGCTGCTGCTGAAAACCGAGCCCGAGGCGGTCCATCGGGGCCTAAGCGCCTAGGCGGTGACAGGAACATCGAGGCAGTGCTTAGTCCTATACAAGCAGCTGCCATGGCAGCAGAAAGAAGACTGCAAGATGATTTGTGGTGTGGATCCAAGTCTTTGGAGAATAATTCAGATAGAGCCAAAAACTTGAGTTCCTCCACACGACCCTCCAGAACTCCTAATGCTTTCACACCTTCTGTTATAACCCAAATTCCATCTGCTGCCGCCTTTTCTCCCCATCAGGATGCAATGGATGATTTGGAAAATTGGCAGTGCAGTGCATGTACTCTTCTAAATCAAGTAATTTTCCTTCATTGTTTTTTATTTGTAAAGTTGGTTAACTTACACGTTACAAGTTTAGTACTTGAACTTTTAAAGTTGTGTCTATTTAATTTTTGTATTTTGAAATGTTTCTGAAGTTTAATTGTGTTTGTGTTTAAGTTTTTAATACATCTTTGAACTTTTGATCTTGTATCCAATAAATTCTTGTTGTTAACTTGAGTTTAACACTTATGTGACATGTTGACTGTAATATTTCAAATTTATTTGATAGGCTACTTTTTAAATAGATTCATGTAAGTGTTAAATTGGTGGAGTTGGTGACATGGACCTATTAGATACAAAATAGAAAGTTTCAAGGTCTATTATAATAACCCTTCTAAGGTTAGAGACTGAATAGACATCATTCTAAAAGTATAGAGATGTTAAAAACTTTTTCAAGTACATAAACTAAATAAGGGCGATCTTAAAAGTTCAAGGAACAAACTTATATTCAACATGTACGATTTAACTAACTGGACTTGCGTAGATTTACATTTTTTTTTTGTAACTTGAATTGCAGCCAGTGGCTCTGATTTGCGAAGCTTGTGGGAACAGCAAGAACAAAAACATTACAAAGACTTGGTCTTGCAAGTTTTGTACCCTCTACAACAGTTCTAATGCAGAGAGATGCTTAGCTTGTGGGGAATGGAGATATTCATATGGCCCTCCCATCTCCACACAGAGTCCTCATGTTGGCACCTGAGAAAAAAAATACTCTCATCTGTCCATTCTTAGTACATAATTTAATATCTAATCACACACTGAGTGATGTATTTACATAATAAGCTTAGAAGCCAAGTTGAAATTAAATTACTGATAAAGCCTTCTACAGAAATTGTAAGAAATAGTGCCTTTGTTTTTAAGGATATGTTCTTTTGAATGTTGTAGACTGAAGGATGCCGTTTTTGTATGCATACATATACTACTTTGTGTATGTCACAATGTGATAAGAACTAGATACATGACTAGACTAATATAACACGTTAATTAGTGTTTAGATTAACCATTTTTGGTAAATTAGCAATTACTACAAAAACAAAAAAAAGGGTAAATGAATTGATTATTATTACCAAATTAATTAACCAATTTATCAACAAATAATATTAATAATGATAAAACATAAATATTTAATCCAAAAAAAGAATTCTACTTTTAATATAATTTTGTTTCATTCAAAAATTGAGCAAATATCTAGAAATAGGTTAAGAGATAAAGAAAATCTATCCATTATATGTTTTCATATTTAATATTGTATTAAACACATATGTATATATAAAAGGCTGAAGAAACTTATTTTAAATAATGTTATCCTTCAATTTTTAATTAATACTTTATTTGTCCTCTATTTCGTAAATCAAGTACTTTTACGAGAGTGCGAAAATCACTTTCTTTTAAAATGCTAATATTTGGCAAAGAGATAGAAGCAATTTAAAAATAAAAAAATAAAAAATATTTTAAAATAATTTTTAAAGTATAACAATTAGTTAAAATCACATTTAATTATATGAAAATCATTTTTAAAAGTACAAAATTAAACGTTGAAATGATTATATGAAAATCACCTTTACAAAACCACTTAAAATAAAATTTGTTTGGTTAAAATCACTTATTCTAAAATCACTCCTAAACATGTCTTAAGAAAAATGGAAGATTAGCAGATTTTAAGGGAAACCAATTTCAAAAGAAGCTATCTATGTGATTTTGCAAGTAAGAGCTCAGAAGTGATTTTAGATAGAGTAATAAATAATCGATTTTACCGAACACTATATAAGGTTGATTAAAATTCTTCCAAAATTATTTTTGCTCCAGCAAAAGTAGTCCCAAACGAACCATTATCCATTCTAAACTCCGAAAAGCTTATCGATTATTAACCCAATTTAAAAAAGAAAAGAAGTTTGTACCAGCATACTAACAAAAACTAATATAACAACATAGAGATAGATTAAAGAAAAGGAAAGGTGCAAGAGCTAAGCATGTAGTAAGGAGAAACAAAGACAGAAGCTTCCCTTCACATTCGTCTGGAGAGGTGTATTCATCAGCAGCAGGTTTCTCTAAACTAGCCTTCCGAGATGAGAAGGCAGGTAGAGGTGGCAGATGAGCATTCTTAAGCTTGAAAGTGTTACGCCACACCCGATCTCGCTTCTGAATGTACATCGCCAAACACTTCTGTCACTTCGTAAGCTTCCTTATCTTGGTGACCAAAGGCTCCAACAATACGGAGAAAACTTTAGTGCAGACTGCTGCCAAGGTATTGAGATCAACAGAGGGCGTAGGGGCATCAAGGACTGTCGTGGGCTTGTCTCTCGCAGGAGCATGGGCATCCACTTCTCTCTGAATACAGATGATGGTTTGCCAGTCAATGTCGACTTTTTTAGGCAGAATGTCATCTGTATCGTCGAGAGTAACATCTGCTCGCACATAAAGTTCAAATATTAGCCTGGGGAAAAAAAACTTACCTGTGCATTTCTTGGCACAATTTCGAATTTCCACTACAATTAGTTAGCCTATGTCAATTTCAATGCCACAGAGGATGGCATAGACCAACATTATCCTCTCTCTGGAGATTGATGAATCATGAGTGGTCGGAAGGATTTTATTTTTCACGAAGTACAGCCAGAAGGCGTGCTTGAGGCAATAACATTGAGAGGAGAAGGGAGTAAATATCTAACTTCGATACTTGCCATTCCGCTGTTTCATTGCCTACAACCGCCAGCGCATCTTCCATTTCTTCTACCTCCAGGATGCAACATAACCGATTTCCCACTGGCTGTGTTGAAGGGGAGAAACCATAGACATAATTAATCACATCCGAAGAAAATTTGACTTTCTTACCTCGAACAACTACAAATGATTGTTGTTTAGTTGTGATGTTAGAATAAAATTCTTGAACTAACTGTGCAAATCCAAGTTGAGGCTTCTTCTAGAAGTGTTCCCAGCTGTTGATCTTTATGATTGCTTCTATGTAGGCAGGAATGTCAAATCAGACTGGCAGGATCCCTTTTTCTGCCAGGAAGCGCTTAGATTGCATCTCTTTGGCTCGTTTAGCGGCCACTTGTTGATGTAACGATTGAATGTGGTTCTCTTCCTACTGTCCTTATCAATGCTTTTCTTTCTCTTTCTTGTGGTGTATTCGCCTTCCTTTCCGTCTCTTTCCTCTTGGGTTGCTTAGTTTTCAGTGCAACGATTGGCTCCTCTGGTTCTTCTAGAGGCTAAGAGGTTGCAGTAGCCTTGCTTTGCGTAGAGTCGCTTTGTTTCTTTTTCTTCCTTTTCTTTCGTTTTCTATGGATTCAACCACAGGGATCTTTGATACTGCTTTTGGAGTGGGGTCTTCCTGTTGCTGTTGCTCTTCAACATTTTCTTCAACAACTTGCTCTTCCTCGGACTGGTTAGCTGGATCACCTACTGGTTCTTTGATAGGTTCTTCATACCAGTCCTCGGATGGTCCTTCATGTACGACTTGTTGAACCGTTTCAATTTCATCATCGTTAAGGTGGAGTTCTACTATTCTACTTTCACTATGCTTTGACGCCTCATCCGCCTATCTTCGTTCATGCCTTTCGCTATAGCTACTTTCTCAGTATGCACTTTGGGTGGTTCGGCTAGAGATTTCTTCGGTGTAACAATTGGTGGTTCATCTTGAGCGGCAACTATAGAAACAGGTGGTGGACTTACCCTATGAGCAGCACTTTCAGCCGTAGAATGGTTCGCTGACGGCCAAGGGGGTTTACTGATCCCTTGTTTGAAACACCTCTTTTTGGGTTGAGGTTCCTCTTCGACCATACGCCCCTGTTCTGATGGGCTATTTGCTTACGCTTGTTCTTCTTTTCCACTGGTGGTTGTGGTGGAACTGGGTTCCTCTCTGACCGTACACCCCTTGTTCCGATGGACTGCTTGCTTACACTTTTTCTTCTTTTCCACTAAGGGTTGTGGTGGAATTGACTGTTGTTCTGGTGATTCATGCACTGGGTAAATCACCTTTAACGGCTTGGGGTCAACCACTATACATTGCCAATCTGCCATGCGTGGGACTACTTGGTGCTCATCCCGGAAGAAGATGATTCCAGAGTCATAGGATTTGACGCACTGGTTGCTTTGTACGTTTTTTTTTATATACCCATATTTTTCGGCTGCCTTCAACTCTTGTTGACACCATTGTGAATACAAAAGGAATTTTTAAAATGGTGAAGATGATCGAGCGAAGATCACTAGGGTGACACAAACAACAAGAACAACGAGTAGCAAGAGAAATTGAGAATTGAAATTGAAGTGGCTAAATGGTTTGCACAGTAACAGATAAATAGAGAGGGCCCAACGGTACAATATGTTTTTGAAATTGCAAAGTTAGGAATTAATCTTTTTACCGTTTGCAAAAAAGATTTTTTTTTAAATGAGGGCAAAAGTTACCATTGTGACAGCTCCACTACACACGTCCACTTATGGTTTTCGTATGGTGCTCATATGGCTACAACACGTCACATCCGTACACGCTTCTTAATCCACTAACGCAGCATTAAACTTCCATTTTCCTTTCGTTCACCTCCTCACAAAATTTATGCCTCTCTATATTCACCAAACAAAAGAAATCCAACAACAAAACAGATAAGTTAAATCTAGAAATACCTAAAAAATGAGAGAAAAGCGGCAAGGGATTTTTATCTTTGTTTAATTAGGCGGCTGAAGGCGTCCATTTCTTCTAATTTTGAAAATCAATAGTGGTTCTCTCCCTAAGAAAACCTCCACCATAGTACGGTTTCACACGCGCCCATTTACTTTAAATTCTTGGTTTGTCTTCTCATCAAACAACAAAATTGCTCCATATGGAAATAATTGCTTGATCACAAAAGGTCCTGACCACCTTGACTTGAGTTTTCCTGGAAAAAAAACTTTAATATGGAGTTGAATAAGATAACTACTTGCCCTTCTATGAAGTGATGCAACCACAATTTCTTGTCATGTCACTTTTTTGTTTTTTCTTTGTAAATCCTTGTGTTCTCATAACATTCTATTCTCAGCTCTTCCAACTCATGTAGTTGGAGTATTCTTGCTTGTCCAGCTCCATCTGTATTCAAATTCAGCTTCTTTAATGCCCAGATTGCTTTATGTTCTAATTCTACAGGCAGATATTCATTTTCGAAAATGAGTTTATACGAAGACAATTGCAATGGAGTCTGGAAAGTTGTTCGATAGGCTCACAAAGCTTCATCTAATAATATAGCCCAATTCTTCATGTTCATGCGCATTGTTTTCTCCAGAATTGCCTTGATTTCTTGATTTGAAATTTCTGCTTGACCGTTTGTCAGCAGGTGATATGCTATAGCAACTTTGTGTTGAACCTTATATTTCCCAAGGAGCTTTTCCATTATTTTGTTTACAAAGTGTGTGCCCTCATCACTGATCAGCGCTTTAAGGGTTCCAAATCTTGTGAATATGTTCTTCTTCAAGAATTTTTCTACTATTCTTGCATCATTGTGGGTGCAAGGTATCGTTTCGACCCACTTCGAGACGTAATCAATTGCTAACAGTATATAGGAGTGTCCTTGGGATGGTGGAAATGAACCGATGAAGTCTATTTCCCACACGTCAAATAACTCGACTTCTAATGTATAGTTGAGGGGCATTTCGTTTCTTCTTGAAATATTCCTAGTCTGTTGACAACGGTTACATACCCGAGCAAACTCATGAACATTGTTGAAGATCGTTGGCCAATAGTACCCTGACTGGAGCACCTTTGCTGTTGTCTTCTTGCCTATGTTATGCCCACCGTATGGTGACGCATGACAATGCAACAAAATTTCCTTGATTTCATCCTCTTTAACGCATCTTTGCAAGATGGAATCCTCTCCCAAGTGATATAAATTTTCTAGTTTGTGCTAAAAATCTCTTCTCAGTTGGCCCCTTGAGGTCATACAGAATGATTTTACTCACTAAATAGTTGACTATATCAGCATACCATGGTGTTTGTTCTGCACTTATTGCTAGAATAGCTTCATTTGGAAATTGCTCTTTCACTTGGCTGAATTTCTCATTCTCTTCATTTTCATTCAATATTGATGGTCGGCAACCTAGTTTTCCGCTCCTTTCCGATCAATTACCTCCAAATCAAATTCCTGCAGTAGTAGTATCCATTTGATTAATTGTGGTTTAGCGTCGCGTTTCACCATTAAATGCCTTATTGCATCGTGATCTGTATGCACAAAAACCTTCATTTCGATCAGATAGGACCTAAATTTTTCAAACGCGAATACTACTGCCAGCATCTCCTTTTCATTTGTTGTGTAATTGCATTGTGTTTCAGTCAATATTCTACAGGCAGAGTAAATTGGATGGATTACAATTTGGTCCTTTGATGATTGGTACAATGACTAACTTATGCTTCAACATTTTGAACGCATTTCTACATTCATTTGTGAAGATAAATTCTTTATTTTTCTCTAGCAGCAAACATAGTGGCTTGACAACTTTTGAAAAATCCTTGATAAATCTTCTATAAAAACTTGCATGCCCTAAAAAACTATGAACTAGCTTGATTGAAGTAGGTGCAGGTAACTTTTCAATGACTTCAATTTTTGCGTGGTCCACTTCTATTCCAGCATAGGATATTTTGTGAACCAGAACAATCCCATTTTGTACCATAAAATGACACTTCTCTCAATTTAGGATGAGATTGTTCTGCTCACAACATTCCAACACCTTTTCCAAGTTATCTAGACAGTTTTTGAAGGATTTTCCAAACACTGAAAAGTCATCCATAAAGACCTCTACTGTTTCTTCTATCAAATCAGAAAAGATCGCCATCATGCACCGCTAGAATGTTGCTGGTGCATTAGGCCAAATGACATTCGTCTGAAAGCAAACGTTCCATATGAGCATGTAAATGTTGTTTTCTCTCGATCTTTTGGGGCAATAGCAATTTGATTGTAGCCTGAATATCCATCTAGAAATTAGTAGTATTGTTGCCCTGCAAATCAATCTAGCATCTGATCAATAAATGGTAGTAGAAAGTGGTCTTTCTTGGTTACCTTGTTGTGCTTCCTGTAATCCATGCACACTCTCCAGCTGGTCATTGTTCGTGTGGGAATGACTTCATTTTTCTCATTGGTAATCACTGTCATTCCTCTTTTCTTTGGCACACACTGCACTGGACTAATCCAATTGTTGTCAGATATTGGGTATATTATACCCGCATCTAACCACTTGATGATTTCTTTCTTCACAACTTTCTTCATTATGGGGTTTAGGCGGCGCTGGGTGTCCACACATTTTTTAACATCATTCTCCAATATGATTTTGTGCATGCAAATTGCTGGGCTGATCCCAGGAATGTCAGCAAGTGTCCATCGTAATGCTTTGCAATGCTTCTACAAAATCTGCAATGATGACAACTCATATTTAGTACACAGATTTGAAGAAATAATGGCAGGAAATTTATGATCATCATCTAAATAGACGTATTTAAGATTGGAGGGCAAGGGTTTCTTCCCCAATATTGGAGGTTCCTCAAATGACGATTTCATTGGTCCATCATTCCTTGTTGTTAGATCAAGTGCCTCAGTCAACTGATTACACATTTGCTTTTCATTTGATGCTGCCACAAAGATACTGCATAGTTGCTTTACGTCTGAATTCTCATTATCTTCCATTCTACCTTCTTCTTCTTGGATCATCCTTAAGTCTTGTAATTCATTCCTCTCTTGCACCATCGAGCATTCCTTAACATCATCAGGGTATTTGAGTGTGTCGAATACATTACATGTGACTTGTTGATCATTCACCCTCATCGTTAAAATGTTCTTTTGCACATCCATAAATGTTCTCCCTATTGCTAAGAATGGCTTTCCCAAAATAATAGGGGCATCCATGTCAGCTTCATAGTCCAATATAATAAAATCAGCTGGAAAAATGAATGTGTGTACTTTAACTAAGACATCTTCGATTTTTCCTTCTGGATGCGTCATGGAGCGGTCAACAAGCTGCAGCGTGATTGTTGTAGGTCTTGCCTCACCTATTTCTAATTGCTTAAAAATATATAGGGGCATCAAATTGATACTTGCTCCCAAATCACACAAAGCCTTTCCAACGTACTGACCTCCAATAGAGCATAGAATGGTGAAACTTCTAGGGTCTTTCATCTTCGTCAAAATTTTGTTTGACAAGATGGTGGTGCATTCATTTGTTAAGGCCATTATTTCAAATTCTCCTAGTCTCCTTTTTTTCGTCAGTATATCCTTCAGAAACTTAACATAACCAGGCAGCTGTTCTAAGGCCTCCACTAGCAGGATGTTTATATGCAATTGTTTAAGCACATCCAAGAATTTCTTGAACTGCGTCTCATCGTTCTTCTTTCACAATCTTTGAGGGAAAGGTGGTGGGGGAAGAACTTTAGGCAATTCCATTACTTCAGGCTCTTTCCTTGCTATCGTATTGCTAACGCTTCTTTCTTTTGTATTTTCTAACACTTCTTTCTACTTTTCAATTCATTCCAATTTGTTACCTTCTGTTGCTCAACTACTTGTGGCTCCTTCTAAACATTATTTTCCTTTTGCAGCAACTCTTTTTCGCTTCACAATGTGATAACTTTACATTGTTCTTTCCCATTATTCTTAGGCACTTTAGTGTTACTAGGCAATGTGCCAGTAGGTCTATTGCAGACTTCGGTTGCTAGTTGTCCAACTTGTACTTCCAAATTCTTGATTGTTGCTGCTTGAATTTGCATTAGCGAATTATTCCTCATGATGTACTCTTTCATAAAGCTTTCTAGGTTACTAGATTGTTGTGGTTGATGTACTGGAAGAACTTTGGGCATTGCTATACTCTGTTGGAATGCTATGTTCATAAATCTTGGAGGGAATTGTGGTCACATTACTGGTGCATTACTGCTACTGGCTTATTGAACACCCCAAGAAAAGTTCGGGCGTTGTCTCCATCCTGGATTATATGTCTTGGAATAGGGGCAGTTATGCCCTTGATTATTTTGTCCAATATAACACATTAATGCTAGGGTTAGATGGGCAATCTTAAAAAAGATGGCCTTCTCCACAGAATACCAACTAGCCTCCATAGATCCTTGAACTACTTTTGCTGGCTTAGTGGATGCCATATTCATGACCATTAACATATTAGCCATTGAAGCCACTTGTGCACTTACTGTTGTGATAACATCCATTTCTATCTTTCCTCCAGTATTCTTTCTTTGACTCTTTTATTTAACCATTGAGAGTTGTTGTTGGAAATCCTTTCCAAAATATCACAAGCTTCATTATAAGTCTTTTGCAACAATGCTCCATTAGCCGATGCATCAGGGACTAACTGAAAGTTCGGTGTTAATCCATGGTAGAAATGCTCTATTTGCACACAACTAGGCAAACTGTGCTGAAGACAATTTTTCAACAATATTTTGTAACTTTCCCATGCTTCATCCACAAATTCATTTTCCAATTGATGAAATGTTACAATGTCACCGCACAGTGCCGCATTCTTCGTTGGAGGAAAGTATTTTAACAAAAACTTCTCAGTGAGGTCTGTCCAGCTGGTAATCGATCTTCGTGGACGTGAATTCAGCTAGATTTTTGCATTGTCTCTTAATGAATAAGGGAACAATGTCAAATGCAACATCTCTTCTGATACTCCTGGAATTTGAAATGAATTACACAATGCAATAAAAGATTGCAAATGCGAATGAGGGTTATCCAATTTAGATCCTCCAAACTGCCCATTGGTTTGTAACATTTGAAACATGATTGGTTTAAGTTCAAAAGCGAGAGCTCCATTCAGGCCTGTCAATATCACTGGATTTTAGTCATTAAAAACTAGTGAAACATACTCTGATAGCTCTATCCCTGTCATTTGCAAGCAACACTGGATTATGTTGGTCCATTCGCTGGGCTAATCTCTACCTATTCCCTACAACTTGTGCGAGGTTTCTTTGCATGTTCAGAAGTATAAGCAATATCAAGTAATGCAACGAATATGCTTCAATTATGCAGAATAATACTAATAATGAAGCCAAATCAGGCTCAAGTATAAGCAATCTGAAGTAATACTGGAGTATTCTAGGGTATCGAACCTCAGGGACTTTACTAAAGATACTCTCACTTACCCAAACTTAACAGTTCAAACACTGACATGAATAATGTGTTGATAATAGAAAACGAGGGAAAGAGAGAAATTTCATGGGGTTTTGGTGTTCGAAAATAAACACTTCAACACTAAATGTGAAAATGACAAGGGAATAAAAGAATGAAGTAGCTGATGATATATTGCTATGTTAAGCAATACGATGTTGCAACCTTTTCTGGAAATGAAATAACTCTATCTGTAAACAAGTTTCATCATACCCACTATGTCGAGCATCGTATACTGAAATATGAATCATGTTTAGGTCTAACTTTAGATTCATAGCTAATAACACGCTACCCTCTTATTTTACAGCTTCATCACTATGTCTAGTGAGTCTATGAGATAAGAACTTCTCACATCTGCTATATCTATTCATTCGTGTTCGACTAATGTTTTGCTTATCAATAGAAGCACTAGCTAACTAGAACTACCGGCGACCAACTGGGAAGTTCATGATAAACACTAACTCAAAATGAAAAAAACAAGAGTAGAGTGTCTCTCATTTACCCGAATCGGCTACAGCAAAGTTGTAACTAAACATTGCCATCATCAACTACCCACAAAAGATTTAGCTACGATTCATAATGACGAAACCAAAACAAACTTCTATCATTAATACTTGAACAGTAAATAGAGTAAATGCAAATATCCACACTTAAACACAACATGTAAACTTGAAATAAATGAAGTTAATAAAATGAAATAATAAAACACAAATGCATTGAGGTGCAGAAGATAGGGTTCCTTGACTGGAATGGGTTTCTTCTTTCGAGAGGATCCTTTCCTTTCTTCTTTGTCTCTCCCTTTCCTTCGGCAGTTCCCCTCTTTTTTGTGCTTATTTCCCTAAAATAGCATCATGAAAATACCCTTCATTCTCTTCTAGGTTCCCACGTGTAAGAATACCCCATTTCATGCCTTTCTAGGATGTCACATGTGTTCCATCAACTAGGTGTCTGTACACTACTAGAATCTGGAGAATATTCTGACTGCCGATATGCTGCAGCATTCTGTATAACGAATGCTACCAGACCGCATCGCATTTTGACTTTTGTTTGAACTTGCTACTGCTCCACTTATCATCCCTAATTCATTCATGTGTAAATATACCACATAATTCAGTACGATACACTAGAGCAAAGTATGCAAACGTAATAATCTCAATGCGCAATCATGTTATTCTCATGCTATGATACCATAAAAACATTCAAATGTTTAATACTAGACGTATAATAACTCTCTTTTGGAGAGTTAACACCTTTATTTACAATTTTGCCATGATTCTAGTTTTAATTTTCCCTTCTTTTATAAAATAAAAAATAAATTCTTAATTCCTCTTTGAAAATAACCCAAATCATTTCTCTTTTATTTAGGCACAAAAATACATAAATAATGTCATCCCTATTTTAAATTTAAAATTAACATAATTAACAACAAAAATAAAATTACGGGATGTTACATATATTGGGGTCTAGCTGAAATTCATAGGTGTGAACAAGTCATACATCAACTAAACATTTTGCTGATAGGTATGAAAACACTATACAGTCCGTTTGAATTCACTGTATGATGAGTTAATTGTTTTAAATCATATTGATTTTACATTATATAGTTATCTATCAGTATGGTATGAAAAAATCATATATAGTCTGAATGTTTGAACTAATGTTACATGTTACTTATTATTCAAATGTTCTATAGATGGTGAAGAAAGTGGTTGAAAAAAAGAATAAAGAAAGAAGAAGAAGTTGATAAATACTAAACAATCTAAGAAAGGTAGAAGTATTGAAAAAGAAGAAATCAAAAGTAATAAAACTTAGCTCGAGTGAAGAATGAAAAAGATTTCACAGCTTTTGTAAACTGTTAGTTGGGTTATATGTTCTAAAAGCCTACTGATTTCTTTGTTCGTATGGGTATGACAAATGTTTTACATTCTATATTTTAATGTATGCTAGTTGCGTAATATGTTATGAAATTGATAAGTATGAAAAAGCATACAACGTTTAAATATTCATGTATATTGGGTTGAATTATCCATGTATATCGGGTTCTGGCTGAAATTGATAGGTATGAAGTAATCATACAACGTTTGAGTGTATACTGATAGATATGACAAATGTTATACAGATCTTTTGATAAACTGTAGGCTGGGTTATATATTATAATATTTTGTGGATTTCCATGCATGTTAGGTAGGTCCATTTGTACATGGCCGACTGGACCATGCCATGTTTAAAAGGAGGAAAGTTGGTTGCAAAAAGTGCTAGACTAGACAAAGAAAACAAAGAAGTCTACCAAATGTGAAGAAATGAATGTATAGGGTTGTAATGCCGCCAAGAATTTTTAGGTCACCTTTCACGTCCAAGTTTGGTTCATCATAAGAAAAGAAAAAGGAAAATGAGATGACTTCTAGAGATTTCAATGCTCCTTCATTCAACATAATATCACAACTTTAAATTAACATGAATTGTATAGGACCAGTTGGTAACCATTTTGTTTTCTGTTTTTAGCTTTTTGTTTTTGGTTTTTAAAAAACAGAGTTGTTTGGTAACCAATTTAGTTTCAATTTTCTGTTTTTGAAAAACTTGTTTGAAATTGTAAAGAAATTCCAAAAACAAAAAAGGAAAAGTAATTTTCAAAAATAGTTTTTTGTTTTTCAAAATTCATTTTTTCTTCTAAAACTTTCTCTTTTTTTCTTTTTTACATATCTCTCCAACAAATTTTTATCTCCAAAAAAATTATATTCATCCCAAATTATTCTCTCTAAAATTTTATATATATATATATATTTTTTATTTTTCTCTCTCTAAAACTCTCATTGTAGTATAAATTTCATTTATCTTTTTCTTTTAACATATTCTAATTTTTCTCTTTTTACAAATTTCTTATTTTTGTTTCAAATTTTCTCTTTCTAAAGTTATCTTTCTCTCTAACATATCTATTTTTAAAATGACTCCCCTCACTTTTTTTCTCTCACTCATTTATTTTTATTATTTAACAAATATATCTCTCTAACATTTTTCAATCATAAATTTTTCTCTCTAAGTTTTCTCTCATTACAAATATTCTTTATCTTTCTAATTTATCTTTTTTTTCTATCATATCTTTTGTTCTCAACTTTATTGTTCCTCTACAATTTTCTCTTTTTCTTTAATTATTTTGTTTAAAATTTCTCTCCCTTTAACTTTTTTCTTTGTTTCTAACTACTCTTTAAAATAATTCTAACTAAAATTCTTCTTCTTAGTATTTTTTTTCTAATTTTTTTTTATCTCTCGAAATTTTCTCTCACTAACTTTTCTCTCTAAAAATTTTATCTTCATGTCTTTAGACGTTTATTATCCAGGTCTCCACATATTTTTATCTCTCTAACATATCTCTCTAACTTTTTAAAGATAGAAAACCAAAAACAGTTATCAAACAATTTCTTTCCTATTTTTAAAAACGGAAAAAAAAAAACAGTTATCAAACATATATGGTTTTTGTTTTTAAAAAATAAAAAACAGAAAACAGAAAAACCAAAAACCAAAAACACAAATGGTTATCAAACGGAGCTGTAGATTTTTGTTTTATTTCTTGGATGATATTTAGTATAGCTGTAACGCCCCTTAATTTTTATAAATCTTTTTATGTTATGATTTATTGAATTATGTAATTAAGGGACATTAAAGTTTTATTTGGTTTTTATTTTTTTG
>JAOANK020000083.1:877104-887908 GCA_026257165.2 Telfairia occidentalis
TAGCTAGATTTTAGAAAATATAAATTTTGTTGTTTTGAACTTAATGGTGTAATTGTTTTTTTAGTTTCAACTCATTTATTGTAAGAATAATATTAAATTTTAATATTTAGGAAAATCTTTACATTTAAATTATATATTCATAATTATTAAATAATAAAATTCAGAAAAAAAAAAACTTTTATGATGTTTTTTAAAAAGGTCGGCAACAAGTGAAGTCTATACCAACACAAGAAAAACGTCATCATATACACCACATACGTCCATGTTTTACAAGACTTTAGCAAGACATCATATTTACGGACGTTTTTGAAACGTTGGTAAAGAAATCACTTTTGTCGAGGTCTTGTTAAAATGTTGGCAATAACATCTTCCAACGTACTTTTTCTGACAAAATTTTTACATCGAGTGGCATAAATCCCAACACATTTTTTAGCTTTCGGGACGACGAATGATAAATCTTGTGGTCTTCAGCAACATTCAAATCAGTAATAGAAGTTGTTTGTAACGTCAGCTCCACCGATTTGTCATCATCCACAGCAGCACTCCAGGAGGTATCTGATTTCTGAAAGCTAATGCTCGTAGATGTAGCATGTTGGTTATGGGTACATAATGGGGTTAATTAGGAGGGAGGAGTTATTTTTTAAACAAATTGTAAAATGAAGGTAATTTGTAAACTATTTAGATTTTTGGTGTAAGGCGTCTTTTGGGAAGACATGTTTGACCAAAATTTGAGAATGCGTCTTCCTAACAAACACATTCTGTCCACCCAAAACGTCCGTTAAGCTTCCTAAAGACATTCTTACTATATATATATATATATATATATATGGTTGGATCCAAATATTAGATACTTTTATTCTATTTTATATTTTATTCTTTTAATTCAAATAAAATACTCTAAATTACTGTAATTTATATTATATTTCTTAATTTACATATTTTCTTTTTATATTAAAAATTTCTAACATTATTCTAAATTTATATCATGTTTATTAATATTATAAATTTCATTTTAATTTAGTCTTTAAATTTATTTATTTTTATATAAACTATAAAAATCAATTAAAAAAAATTTCAATTTCGTTTCATTCTCTTTCTAATAATTTATATAAAAATTTAATTAAACATTCTTTTGAATACAAAATTGGGCGAGTAAATCGAAGTCAAGGGTCGTATTGATGTGAGTGACCAATTTTAGCAGAGCCAGCAAAGATCAACACGTGAGCACATTCATTGAAAACACGAACTAACTTTTACAATGGTAATAGAAATCCGACAAACATCCATGTTGTAATGGAACCCAACCACCACCAATTGGACAATCAAGATTAATTTTAATACGTCGCTGGAGTGTTTTAGTGATATCAATGGCAACCAGGATGCGAAGGCTCTCCCCGTGTAAAAATAATAATCTCTGTCAAAATCAACAGAAACAAAAGAATCAATAGCATTTCCAAGAAGCACAGCCACAAATTTATTCATACATGCCATCAAGAGAATATAGACATGAACCCAAAAGACTAGCTTTGTGAGAACCAAGTCAGAAGGCTTTACAATTACTAAAGGTTGAGTGATGATAAACAATGATTTTTCAAAGAACCACGGGGTCGAGATGGAGAACTCTATTCTGATGTGCCTCCTGTTCAAACAAAAATAGAAAAATGTTTAAGCTAACACTAAAGTCATTTCCTAAACCTAGAGGGGAAACATTTCTCTTAACCCGCAATGATCAATCAGTACCGCAATTTCGTCTTCCTTCGACGTGAGGGAGAAACATTTCCATTCTTCCAGCAAACTTTATATACAAAGGAAGGATGGGCAAAAGACAAGTAGGCAGAAAAGGAATTAGTTTGACGATTGAGGAAATGCTTATGTTAAAGCAGAGAGATTTTTTTTTTTTTTAGTTCAAAAGTGGAGTGGGAGTATTTGAACCCATGACCTTTTAATCAAGAAAATATGTCTTTAACTAGTTGAACTATGCTCGATTTAGCTAGAACAGAGTGATTTAATTAATACAAAATGATAATTTCAATTAAGACTATAAAATATTCTATTTATTTGGAAAGCTTTTAAAAACTTGTTTTCCAAATATGAAAAAGTGATTTTAGTACAAATACAATGAATACAATTGAATAATTATAATTTGAAATATGAATAAATAATCGAAAAATAATCATTGAAAAAAACGTGAACGAAACTATCTTAATAACGACTAATGAAAGTAGATACACTCCAAGAATTGGTAGATGGTTTTTAACTTTTAATTTAATCCATTTAAAATTTTGTTTACTTTATATTATAGTCCAAATAAATATATCTTAAAAAAAGTTGAGGGGGTAATGGATTTATAATAAAAACTTAAAAAGTAAAATGACTGTAAAAATTCTCTTCTAGACTTTTCAGGGGAAAAAAACTATTGCCTACATCATTTTTATTTTTAGTTCAACCTCCATCACCTACATGGTAGATTATAGGTTATAAATAATCAATTAAAATATGTTTCCAATACAATATTATGTTTAAAATTTTTAAAAATATTTGGAGAAAGTAGTCTTTAAAATGTTTTCTTCTTAAAATGAATAGAAAGATCTCATTAAGAAAATATTCTATCTCATTTCGAATTCATTAATTTTCACCCTAAAATTTTATATTATTAATTTAAATTATACATTTGAATAAGTGAAAAAATTATGGTTGATTATAAAATGAATACAATAAAGTTCAATTTTAGTTAACAACATATGTAGCTTACTTAGGTGTGCTTAATATGACTTTTAAACTGTTTATCAATAGAAAAAATGTTTTTACTAAAATTAACAATATTTAGTTAAAATTTTGAAACGTACTTTTAACAAATTAAAAATATTTTTTAAAATTTTTAATACTAAAAAATGGTTTTAAATGCTGAAAAACATATACAATACATATAAAGATTTTTAAAATTAAGTATCTAATTAATTTTTTTTCCAAAAACGATTATATAATAAATATTATACTTAAAAATATTTTCTTAAAAAGTTATACCAAACATGCAATTTAAACTTTTAATTTTGATAAATAACTGAAATTCTTTTTTCTCACTAAAATTTATAGGAGAATTTGATTGAAAGATTAAAAAAACAAAAGTCTATAATGTAACAAGAAATATTAAAACGAAAAATATAAAAAAAATTGAATTAAGAAAATGATTATTGAAATAAGATATGCAAAATTTAAAATACAATAATCTAATAAAAACAATTGGCCTAAAAATGAGGGGGGCAGGGCAAGCGCAGTCCAGTCCACGCGCCTCCTGTTCTAAGCAAAGCACCCATTCGCGTCCTATATAAACAATACTCCAATCATTCACTCTCTCTCTCTCTCTCTGCTCCCCTGTCCAAACCCTCTCTTCATTTCTCAGCTTCACGATGAACATCTCTTCCCTTGCTCTTGAGCCCACTCATTTCTCCGCCCCGAAATGGCCGTCGCCCGCATGCTGGGGACCCCTTTCCGGACGTCATCCACCACTCGTCTTTTGCTGTTCTGCTAAGCCTTCGGCGGCTGTGGCGGCGGCGGCTACTTCCTCCGTCAGTGTGCCGGAGGCGGCGAGGAAGGATGGACTGAACCGAATTGGGGAACTCAGTCAAGTATCCGGAGTGTTGGGCTGCCAGTGGGGAGATGAAGGTAAAGGCAAACTCGTTGACATCTTGGCCCAACACTTCGAAATCGTCGCACGCTGTCAGGTACATTTAAAGATTTCATTGAGTTTCTTTTTGACGAATGTTTTGGAGATACGTTTTTCTCTGTTGGGTTGATTTTTGTTCTTTAGGTTTTTGTTTGTCTCCCTTCTGCTTTTGCCATTGCCATTGCCATTTGGATTCGTTTCTTGACTTGCTAGTTTCTTCTACTTCCCATCCAACCTTTCGTTTCAATTTCAGTCTCTCCGTTTCTTTACTTTCTCTTTGTTCTGTAGTTACTTTGACCTTTTTGTCTCCTTTTCGCAAAATTTCGGCAGTACGTTCTTGTTTGGATGAAATCACTTCATTTGTTTAAAGCATATAAGAACCGGCATGTAATCTTGTGTTCCATTTGTAATGGTGTAAGCAAAGGGGCGGCTATGAGTTCTCTTTATATTTGCACCATTCTGTCCTTTTAGAAGAGCCTATGAGCGATTTTGATTCTAGATTTTCGTTTTCCACTGTCGCATTTAATGTAATATCCTGATGTGAATGCAACTTTTGATTTCTATAACAATTTCAAAGTTCAATTGATATGCAGGGTGGGGCTAATGCTGGACACACAATATATAATGCAGAAGGGAAGAAGTTTGCTCTTCATCTCATTCCCTCTGGGATCCTTAATGAAGATACTTTATGTGTTATTGGAAATGGAGTTGTGGTGCACGTGCCTGGTTTCTTTGAAGAAATAGATCGTCTGGAAGCAAGTGGAGTCTCATGCAAGGGAAGGATCTTGGTGTCTGACCGGGCCCATCTGTTATTTGATTTCCATCAGGAGGTGGATGGGCTTAGAGAAGCTGAGCTAGCTAAATCTTTCATTGGAACAACCAGAAGAGGGATTGGACCTTGTTACTCCAGTAAAGTAATTAGAAATGGCATTAGAGTGGGTGACTTGAGGCACTTGGACACTCTTCCTCAGAAGCTGGACCTTCTACTCTCTGATGCTGCTTCAAGATTCAAGGATTTTAAATATACCCCTGACATTCTGAAAGAAGAAGTTGAAAAGTACAAAAGATACGCTGAGAGATTGGAGCCCTTTATCACTGACACTGTGTATTTCATTAATGAAGCCATCTCTTCAAATAAGAAGATTTTGGTTGAAGGTGGTCAAGCAACTATGCTTGACATTGACTTTGGAACTTATCCTTTTGTAACTTCCTCCAGCCCTTCAGCAGGTGGAATCTGCACCGGTCTTGGGATTGCTCCAAAAGTTGTGGGTGATCTTATTGGAGTGGTGAGTTTCTTTTGCTTCAATTTTTATGACTTCTTTAATTGATGAAAATTTTCCATGTTGTTTTCAACTCTTCTCTTTTTGAGGATTTGTTTCTACTATTTGCTCTTTCCTTTCATATAAATCATCAAGACTACACAACATTATAGGAGTTTATCCATATTCTTCGGCACTAATAGTATTTCTGGTTCTCATTGGCTGAATCTTTGCAAGTAAACTAATTTATGCATTGTATGTACTTAGTGTCTACCTTTATGATACGAGCAAATAATTTTTGTGGACGAGCCCCTGGTATCTAGAAAAAACTTTGAAAGTACCTGAATTACCATTCAACCTTGGAGAGAAATTGAAATATCATATATCTTATTGTTCATGCATTAGCAGAAAAGCATTAGTCACAGTTTATTTATTTCCTGATAGAAAGCTGATTAACATATCATACATGCCGTACCTATAAGGTTCTTTGTCACGCTCTTTGCAGGTGAAGGCATATACTACTAGAGTTGGTTCTGGCCCCTTTCCTACAGAGATCTTGGGAAAAGGAGGTGACCTTCTTAGGTTTGCTGGACAAGAATTTGGCACCACAACAGGTCGTCCCCGTCGCTGTGGTTGGCTTGATGTAGTTGCACTAAAGTACTGCTGTCAAATTAATGGCTTTTCTTCTCTGAATCTTACCAAACTTGATGTTCTTTCGGAACTTCCTGAGATTCAACTAGGAGTTTCTTATCGGCTATCTGATGGATCACCAGTCAAATCATTCCCTGGTGATCTCTGTCTTCTTGAACAAATAAAGGCAAGCATTTTGTATCAAAATTTTGTATTTCACATTTTCCTTGCATTTAGTTAATTTCAGATGAAGTTATGGGTTTAGATAATGATATAAGAATTGAGGGGGGAATTCTTTAGTTTTTTCAGAAAGTTATACAAGAAAGAGAAGGGAAAAAATTCATTCCCAAGTGCTTAGGGTGGTGATCTATTTCTTTAATTGATAGAAGGTAGTTGGTGAGGCCTTCCAAAGATTTTTAAGATTCTTGCTGCCATTAAAAATGTAGGAGGAGCCAAAATCCCTGCTTGATGGTTTTTACCGATGAGTTTCTCGAAAGAATTTGGAATCGTCTCCAATCTGATTTTTTGGTTTTATTTCATGAATTCTGTGAGAATGATTCATCTTATAAGTTATAATTCATGCTTAAGGGATAATGTTTTTGTTTTAATACTCAAAGGGAGGAAAAAGTTTTGATAGTCAAGGATATTGACCTAACTTATAAGCTTGGTTGCAAGAGCTTATAAAGTAATAGCCAAAGTGTTTGCCAAGAGAATCATGAGAGTTTTGTCTTCAACTATCTGTTCTATTTGTAATGCATTCGTTCAAGATAGAAAATCCTTGATTTGGTTTAAATTGCAAATTAAGCTATTGAAGATTATAAAGTGTGGACAAAGGAAAGGTGGGTACCTACAATAGATTTGATTGGAAGTTTTTATTTGAGGTGATGGAAAAGAAAAGGTTCTTCCCATAAGTCGATCAATTGGATCATAGGTTGCATATATTGATATATATGGGTAAAAAACAGAGAATATTGCATTTATTGAATCATATGTTGTGTATATAGAACAAAGTTTTCTGGTTTTCTCAGTGGAAGATCTGATGGTGGATGTGTGCCTCTATGGGGTCTTAGACAAGGTGATCATTTGTTTCCTTTCTTAGTTTTGTTCGTTGGGGATGTTTTGAGTAGCCTCATCAATGAGGGAGTTTCAAATGGTGGCTTTGAAGACTTCTTAGGAAGAAGAAATAGATGAAAACATGAATAAATTTCCCTCTAAAAAGATAACATAAGAATAAAAAATATATACGTTTTGAAGGTGCAAACCCAGCTGATGGACTTAGAAAATGCTATCTTAACTGAATTTAAATTCAAGCTATTGATTTTTGTGTGTAAAGGCTGGAGAAAACCTTTCTCATGTGTTCTTTCATTGTTACTTTAGTTAAAAAAATGTTGGAAATGTTGGGATTGTGTGCTGGAAGATTTTGGATGTTCTTGGGTAGTCGATGTCTCTATAAAGAACAATATTACTCAATTGTTTGGCTAGCATGCTTTAGAAGATGAGCCAAAAGTTTTATAGATCAATATCATCTTATTTCTTATGGTAACTTTTCAAATATCAGCAAAACGGTTGTCATGTGTTTCAAAAAAGATGAAATCTGAAATGCATTTAGTTGTGTTTTGAATCTGTTCTCATGTGTTCTTTCCTAGTTGCTTCATTAAAAAATGTTGGGAATGGTTGGGGGATTATGTGCGACAAGATTTTAGATGTTTTTGGGTATTTGATGTTTTGGTCAAGAACAATATTTCTTAATTGTTTGGTGCCCATGACCTTTAGAAGATAAGCAAGATAAGCACAAGTTTTATGAAACTCCTAAAGAGAGTTCTTTGAATTCTTTGAATTTAAACTTAGATGAATAGTAATTTTGTATATATATTAATCTCATGTTTGTTCTAGAAAGTACTTGAGAAAACAATAGTATTTCTGAAATGAAAATAAAATGTTTCAACTTATAAGTTCAGAAATAGATTTTCCAATATTCTCCAAAATTATTTCGTTTTTAATGTTGTCCAAAGTTCATAGTTTTTCTTATTTTTTGTGGAATTGTGTATTCTATAATAGTTGCTACTCATTCTCAAGTTAAATAGATGTTTTTTGAAAAGTCATGAACTACATTAAGTCTTCAAATTTTCTTTAAATTCCAAAGTCCTAAACCCCTGATTCCAGAACCATAGTAACCCTCATCTTTTTCATTTGTTATTTTCCTGTGTGTGTAGGTGGAATGTGAAACAATGCCTGGATGGATGAGTGACATCTCTTCAATAAGAGATTATTCTGACCTTCCTAAGGCTGCACAGGAATATGTATCAAGGATTGAAGAACTTGTGGGCATACCCGTCCACTACATCGGTGTTGGTCCGGGCCGTGATGCACTGTTATACAAGTGATTAGGGCTGTGGGATGATCCTTTCATATGCGTGCGATTCGACCATCCTGTTGGAGCCCCAGGTAAGGTGCAGCCTTTTCACTGGTAGAGGAATTTTATTCCCATCATCTTGAGATATATTTTTGGAGTAACTTCAACAATCTAGCATAAGCATTTGAATGTGATACTCGTTGCTGAGGCTGTTGTAATATTTCCCATATGATTAGGAGAGCTTAATATATAGGTGTTTTTGAAAGGCTCTATTAGCATAGGAAATGGGATGAATACATATAGACCAACAAGAATAATAAGCATGTGCGTGCAGAAAATAATGTTTGGTCACATGGCCATCATGGGCAATCTTCCGTCTTTTTTCATCTTGTGGTGAGGTCAGTTTGATTTGATTTTTGGCGAAAAATGATGTCAAAATCACTATTAATTTTGAGAAAAGCCGAAAATTTATTTTGAAAACAACTCTCTAAAGTTCAATTTGGAATATTTTTATTTTATGAAACTGAATTGACAGAAACTTATTATTTGAACTATTCAAATCACTTCCCACCAAACATTATCAGAAACCTTTTAGTTTTCCTCGTTAGCTAATGCAAAACTGTGGTTTGAAAATGTTTTTCTTCTATATAAATTCGAATAGTCGGAAATTTTGCTAACGTAGCAATATTCCTTTTTAGTTGGCGTAATTTGTCATCAAACTTTTGTTAACCCAATAAGTATTATGTTGTATCTATCAATAGAAAGAGGATAATTGTAAAATGTTAAAATGTAATGGTTTAAATTGAATTTTTTTTTAATAATAGGGATGCAATAAAAAATCCAAAACATTAGAGACAAGCCTATTCTAAAATTGTGATAGAAGAATGCGCCAATTTCTTTTTCTAATCTTTGGTTGGCTAGTTTGATTTTCTTCCAGAAAAAGAATTTACAGTTGTTTCTTAATTCTGAAAGTTATGATAGTTTTTATCTTCATAAGAAATCTGTTGAACACAAAAATCGTCTTGGGGACAATTTTTAAGTTTTTCTTTTCTTTTTATTTTTCTCTACTGCGTTGGTTATGAAATTATGACCTCAGCACAATTTCACTATAGAAAACTTATAATTGTCTTCTAACACAATATTAGCCTGCTATCTCATTCTAAACTACAATATTTTTTCAAATATTTTCAAAACTATCATATATTTAAAAAATATAATTAAAAAAATAAATTATATATATATAAGTAAAAAGAACAATCTAGATTCCACATAATAAAATTATATATCTTTTAATTATGTGATTATATATATATATATTGAGTTCAATAATATGGATCTTGTCACTATATCTTTAACAAGTTGAGAGTGGCGTAAAGTACTCTGATTTTTTCCCCTCTATCATTACAAGTTCCTTTCAACCAATTTTGATCAACACATGCGGCCGTAGGAACTTGGTCAAAGTCCACAATGAAAATAATTTTTCTTGCTCCTCAAGCCTTAGCAACCAACATAAGTTTTGGTGTCGGTCAAAGTGAAAATTCAAATTTAAGCTCTCATTCAATACCTACTTTTGGTAGTCTCCTCAAGTAATCTTATTTTAAATTTAAGTCCCATAGTTACAATAACGTTAACCTTGAATTAGTAATCCGATCATAATTATTTGAAAATACTTTCAAAAAAAAAAAAAAAAATTATCTTTGAATTTGGAAGAGTGAGTCAAAATTATACTTTTCAACTTTCAATTTCTTTAAATTAGATTTTAGACTTTGATAGATGTTGTAATTTTTATCTTCTATTGAAAGCCTAAGATAAACATTGAATTACCTTGCCAAAGGTAAATTTATATTTTACCCAAAAATATTTATTCGAAAAAAGGGTCTCCCAAACAAGGTAGATTTTAAAACTTATTTCTAATTGTTCCAAAATTTAAAAGTTAGTAAGAAAGATTTTTGTTTAAAATTCTTTTATATATATATATATATATTTTAAAAAATTAATTTTAAAATATAGAGCTCTTTGCATATGTGGCAAAAAAAAGTTATAAATATAACAACAGGATTTAGATTTTTGTAAATATAGCAAGAAAAAAAAAGTCTAACTTTCTCCACTAAAAAGACAAATATACCTTTAATATGGAGTATATCATTGATATATTTGATACATTTTGTATTAGGTACATATCACTAATAGACATTTTTTTTTAGTTCAACATATTGGAGTAGGGGTTGAATGTATGACGTTTTAGTCGGATATATATGTCTTAACTAATTGAATTATGTTTTATATCACTAATATACTTGATATACTTAATATGAAGTATATCACTGATACACCTAATAGAAAGTATATAAAGTGTATATTTTGTATTATGAACATCACTAATACACCTAATAACAAGTATATAAGTGGCCAAACTGAGCATAACTCAATTGGTTAAAACATATCTCTTCAACCAAAAGAGTTGTGAATTCGAATCCCTACCTCCACATGGTGTTGAACTAAGAAAAAATATATAAGTTTCAATATGAGCATAGCTCAGTGGATAAGACATCAATTGTTATCACAAAGATTGATGGATCGATCATCCAACTCCCAATTGTTGCATTCATAATATATATATATATATATATATAAAAGTTACATACTATATATTAGGTGTATCAAAGAGTATACACTATGTGTGCTTTGGACCAAGGTAGCCCGTAAAGCCTTAAGGGATGTCTCTTATTCTCGACTAGCCAAGGACCATTGGATGGCTAATACCATCCAGTTTGTCACGCATCCTTGAGCACTGTCAAACACTTGTGTCCAAAGTGCAAAGGAAAGTTAAGGAACAAACTTCCTACAATTGCCTGCCCCAAAGCTTTAACGTTATCCAACATAGACTTCGTTTGGGTC
>JAOANK020000083.1:888008-900114 GCA_026257165.2 Telfairia occidentalis
GGATGGGGATGAGGGATGCATCCTTGGCCCCACCCTACCCCGTTGCCATCCCTAATCACCCTAACAGGAAGTACAAAGGCACTAGCCCAGAATACCTAGAAACTCTACAACACTTACCGAACCAAATGCAGCCTCCCCCTATAAGACAAAGATCGAGAAGCCCAAGATCAGGTCCTAGCCACAATTCAGTCAAGAAGAGGCTGACAATCGCGATAAGATAACTACCTTGATAAGAGAGGGTGTCCCAAGTACCTCACCTGTAGGTTAGCTAGGGAGAAGCCCAAAAACCCAGCTAGCCCCTGCGCTCCCTCCAAAAGAAAACCAGCACAAAAAAAAAAGAAGGAACTCTTACTAGAGTTGGCTCTGAGCCTAGAAAACCCTTGGAAACGGTTCAAAGTAGCCTTAACAATAGTTAGAGAATCACGATCAGCCCATAAAAGACTATGAGATCATCTGCAAAAGCCAAATGAGTCAGACAAATCCATTCACAGCATGGATGAAAACAAAAATCCGTCGGGGTTTGATTCAACATCCGAGACAAGACCTCTATAGTAATAACAAACAAGTACGGAGACAAGGGATCTCTCTACCAAAGCCCCTTCCGACCTAGAAAAAACCTTCTAGCAAGCCATTGACCATAACAGAGAACATGGGTAAAGTAATGCAAGCTCGTACCCAGTTGATAAACTTTGGAGGCGTGCCAATTGCGGCAATGTACCAAACAAGAAATCCTAGTGCAAGGAGTCATAAGTCATTTGCAAGTCAACCTTGAGAAGGCCGGCTGATTAGGGCTAATAAATCCTGGGAGCCAGACCCATAACCTATTGGCCAAAATCTTCGTAATGCACTTGTACAACACATTGCAGCAAGAAATTGGCCGATAATCCCCAAACTTGACTGAAGTGGGAATTTTAGGGACCAGAGTGAGGGCTATTGCATTACCCCACGAGGCAAAATGGAAAGTCTCGAAAAAATGGAGAACAGTCGTACTAAAATCTTCCCCCACAACTGGCCACGCCGCCTTGAAGAAATCCACCGAGAACCCGTACGGCCCAAGGGCCTTCCTTGCAGCCATGGCAAACAAGACATCTCTAACCTCCTCCTTAGAAATCGGTCTAACAAAGCTACAACACATCCATCAGGCCAAGTGAAATCTACAATATCAGCAATCTGCACAGTGAGGTCCCTATAGGCACCCCGTCTTACTACAAAGATGCTTTTGAAGTAGTCAGTGGCATCAACAGCAATATCCTCATGGGCAGTCAACAGGTCACCCATCCCATCCCTTATAGAAGCCAGGCGGTTCCCCATCTGCCGACTCTTAATACAACGATGGAAGAAGGATGTATTCTGGTCACCCAACGCCAACCACTGCACTCTAGATTTCTGACGAGCAGATGCCTCCTCACATCTAGCCCAAACCTATTACTTATGCTCTCAACACCGCGCCGCCCCTTGCAAGTCCACTAAGGTCGGATCAAGGGACAAAGCCACATGAGCAACCTTCATCTCCAAGTCAGCCTGAGCGGCCAACGCCCTAAAGAATCAAGGAAGGAACCATACTTCCTGCGCAAAACTTGTTTGAGGGCCCTTAAATTAAGCATGAACCCCTCGAGAGGGGAAACACAAGAAAACCACCGCCAAGCCTTACGAATAGTAGCCAAGAAACCCAGCTCCTCAACCTAATGATTAAAGAATCGAAAGGAGAAAATCCTACTCACGGACTAAACTCCAAGGGTGAAAAGTAATAGGGAGTGATATGAAATTCCCTAGTTCGGGACCTGCACCTCAAAAACGAGAAAAACATCAACCCATGTAAAGGTAACCAACACCCGATCCAACCAACGCAAAATGACAGCATCCTTATTGTGATGGTTGGTCTTAGTGAACTTAGCTCCACGGAACTCGGGCTCCACTAATTCAGCCTCCAAAATTATGTTATCAAGTACTTCCATCTCAGCTTGGATCGAGATCCCAACTGAAGTTTCAGAGGATCCACTGATAGCGTTAAAATCACCCATTACAATACCCGAAGCATCCCACTAGGCACAGACGAAAACCAACTCAGGCCATAACCGCAGCAGGTCTGACGGAACATATGGCGCGTAGACACAAAGGAAATGCATCTTGAGGATAGTACGTACTAGACTCAGAGAGGGTACTAGAAATAAGGTGCTCTTCAACGTGCTGAGAAGTAAAACCAAACCCATGTAACCTCCACGTGACCCAAATTCGGTCCCCAACTCTCTAGGTCATAACTACTTACACAACTCCAATCTCATGCAAATGGAAAGAACACACGATCAAACAGCCTATCCCATACCTTCGTCTTAAGCCAAAAGGGCCCGTGCCACCCTGCCTTTTATAGAGCCATTAAGGCCCTGAACATTCCATGAACAGGCTCTAACCATAAGACCCTTTGGTAGGATTAAAACCAAGAACCCGCACAGTGGTAACCGTCTCCAAATCACTTCGCATATCCCACTCAGAGGTTGGTGCCCCAGCCCAAACCTTATCCTCCTCCAAGGCTAAGGGGGTAAATCGATTAGAATCCAGAGACCGCCCCTGATTCATGATGATCCAAGGTCTAACCTCAGCCTTAGGTAGCTGCGGAGAGGTTGGAGAATCTCGAGGCAACGCAGTCGGTGAGACCCTCACCCCATCGCTATGTCACAGAGGGTCTAGCTTAGGCCGAGTCAGCAAACTCTGAGGACGCGACGACAAACTCATGCCCGACGAAGACTGTCGTATTACTGAGACAACCACACCAGTAGAATGGGCCAGAGGGACTGGACAATCAGGCACCATCCCCATCCCTCTCGTGGATGACTTCTTAGGGCAATGGGTGTCAGAGTGGCCAAAGACCTGACACTCATTACACCGACGCTGTCTCCATGAATAATCCATCGAAATGACATACTACATCCCACGGGCAGAGACATCAATCGAACTAGAAAGTGCATCATCCAAACCGATCTCCACACACAGCCTTGCAAAGAACATACGTCAACATTCCTCTGTAGCCCTATCCATATACAAAGGGTTACCAATAGCACTGGCAATAGCACATAAGTTATGTGATGTCTATAATTCCACTGGGCCCTTGTACAACATAATCTGAACTGAAAGTCTATCAAATGTACAATCCTGAGGAGCAATACTGAGGCACCATTTTCGTAAAATAATGGTTTCCCCCAAATGTGTCATGGCCCATTTTCAAACACCCAATCCCTAGCCCTAGGATCCGTAAATCAAAAGATATATAACCCATTATCCAAAAGCGTAATCTCATAAATCTCCTTATGCCCCATATCCTACGAACCAATTGCTCAACCACCAGAAAAGGCAAAAAAAAATCCACAAATTGCCCAACTAGGGAACATTCCCAAACCTGGATGCCCTCCTCGACCACATCATCTGGAAAGACCACCACACGCCTCCCATCAATAATAGATAGGGGAAAATAAGACATCGGCACAGAGGTAGGTGACGTTCGCATAAACAAGTCCCTCTAACAAGTCGTAGGTGCAGACTCAACCTGATGAACCACTGAAGGCCGCTCAACTGTGCTAGAGGCAAGGGTTATCACCCTCTTTGCCCCAAAACCACAGTTGGTGTATTAGAGGTGGACCCTAGTCGAATAGGTGTTACATTAAACCGAACGGGTGAGGAAGGCCCTGAAACCGATGTTTGGATCGAACCAAGAACCTGGTTCCCCACTCCACTTGCTGAACCAATAGAAGGCAAACCGAGTAGCTTTTCCTAGCCGGACCAGGCCAAGGCTAGGTCGAGGGAGAGCCTCGCTGAAAATTCAAGCCAGGCCGACCATCTTGGGCCACCCCAGCCAAGGCACTCACGATGGCATGCCCCTCACGTGGGCCCATGACCTTAGGCCCAAACTCTTTAGCACCCAACTTAGCCGGAAACCCTGGCTCCAACCTGGACTTATCACACAAACCAGATTTGGGACGAAACTCCTCAACGTCTAAACTCTCAGGCCTAAGGGGCTCGGCCTTACACGTACAGCGCGTATGGTCACCGACCCAAAGCCTAAACCCAGCTATCCTGACATAAATTCTCTCGTCGGCTGAAGTTGTTTCTGCCAACGAGATTTTCTTTGTCGACATAAACAGCCTCTCCCAATGAAAGATAAAAACCCTCGGTAGAAATTCTAGCTGCTAATATAAAAAAAAACTATCGACGTAAACAGGGAATGCAGATGAAATTAACAAAATGTAGACATTTGATGTATCTTTCCATGAATTTTACTACTTTTGCCGACACAATCTTTAATTCCTTGGTATAAACAAGATATGCCGACGAATGATATATTTCTTCGGTAGATGCATTTTTTTTAATTAAAATTGTATTTTAATTAATCGATAATTCACCTATAAAACGTTTTTTTCATCTTAAATAATCAAATTCTCAAATTCTCAGGAAAATAAAATTTTATATTAATTAATTAATATACAATATTATTTTTACTAGATAATAAACATTTCGAAGATACAACAAGAAAAAATATAAAAAAATCTAATTTTAATTACAATGATCTATCGGCCTTGTGATTCAATTGCCACTCCTTCCTTTATGAGCATGTTTGAAGACATCGAACAAACCTGAAATGAAAAATAAAATCTTACATTATTTTTCCAAGTGCAAAGCAACATGCAAAGTTATTGAAACCATACAAAGTATCCTAATGTACCCTAACATGTCATTTTCATGTACGAAACAATTCTACAAAGTGTAGAAGTAGTAGCAATCGAAAGTCATAACCCACCCCTGATCGCATCAAAGTCTACAAAGTGCCTACCTGTCATTTTGAAGCGTGAGACAAGTCAAGTACCCACCCTTTGAGCACCGAAAAGATCCTAAAACGCGCCTAACTACCATTTTGAAGCTCGAAACAACCTAGAAAGGGCCTAAGTATCATTTTGAAGTGAAGGACAACGCAAGTATAACTAAAAACACACCTAACCCACCCCCGAGCACTGAAATGTCCCTAAAATGTGCCTAAGTTTCATTTTGAAGCTCAAAACAACCTAAAAAGTGCCTAAGTGCTATTTTGAAGCAAGAGAAAACCCGAGTATACTAAAAACACCTAGCCATCCCCAAAACTAAAAAGTCCCTAAAACGTGTCTAAGTGTCATTTTGAAGCATGTGACAATCTATAAAGTGCCTAAGTATCATTTTAAAGTAAGGGACAACCCAAGTATAACTAAAAACATCTAACCCACCTCAGAGCACAGAAAAGTTCCTAAAACAAGTGTCATTTTGAAGCTTGAAACAACCTAGAAAGTACTTAAGTATATCATCACCTTACACACCCCTCGAGCACTGAAAAGTCCTTAAAACGTGACTAAGTGTCATTTTGAAATCCAAAACAATCTAAGAAAGTGACTTAGTGTCATCTTGAGGGGGAGTTTTAATAATTAGCTTCCTATAGTTATTATTGTAACTAGAGTTGTTAACCAGTTTAACCACCATTACTATAGTTCGTTATTTTAGTTTTGTGATCTTGTATATATATACTTTAAGTTCAAAAGGGTTTTTCCCATATTTAATATAAATTGGTTTTCCCTCATACGATTCTCAACAGCGAGAGACAACCCAAGAATAACTGAAAACATATACCCACCTCTTGAGCAAGTCCAAGCCCCTAAAACGTGCCTACGTGCCATTTTGAAGCCCGAAACAAACTAGAAAGTGGCTAGCCAAGTATAAGTAAAACTATATGTCGTTTTTAACCCACCTTCGAAGATATCAAAGTGGTTACCATAACTGTAGGATAGCCACACAATTATTCTCAGCAACACTACTTGACTAATCTAAATATCATTACCAAAAAAGTTTGACTACCACAACCGTAGGATAGTCAAACAACAAACTCCACAACAAACCACATAACTTTATATAAATTTAAAAACCATATACGTTAGTGAAATATATTTACCTAATTAGATGATCTACCTTCTTGTGAGCTTCGTTACGAGCTTTTGATGAAGTTTTTTAACATGAAAAATTTCTTTCTACGATGACATCTCGCTGCACAACTTCTTCAGATCTTCCCGAGTTTACTGAGTAAGAGAGATATTTTTCTTTTCTTTCCATACGGTTTGATTGAATTGAATTTGAATTTTTTGATGACTTTATTTTTTAAAAAAATAATAATTTGATATATAAAATTCTATTAACTTGGTATTATGGATTTAGTAAATTGAATTTTTGAATGACTTTTCAACAAGTTTAGATAGTAATTAAATCTCTCTCCTCTTTTTATTATATTTATAATTATTTTCTTAGCTACTTATTTTGTAGTTTGATTTGGTGTATTAATTGGTTTAGAAAGACAACAATTATTTCTCAAGACGGGGTGTCTCTAGTTCTAAGGGGTATGTCTATGCTAGAGGAATAATTGTATGGAAACCAAAGATTACCTCCATGCAAGTTTCTTGGCCCTAAATATGTGAAACGCTGGGGATTACCTCTTTGTCTCTCTCTCTCTCCTTTCTTTCTCCTACACACAAATTAAACTGCCCCTTTGAATTTGATTTTGATTTTCCCTCTTTATACAATCTAAAAGGTCCCCTGCCCTATAATTTTCTTAACACACCCACCAAAAAAAGCCTCCCTCTCTCTAAAGAAAGAAATTTTGGCTGCTCGATCGGATTATTTCAATCACCGAATATTTCTCATAACCAAACAACAACATAGGAAATGGAGAGAGCAGTTCTCATAATCAAATATCCTTTCCACTCCCATTAAAAAATAGTGTGCAAAATTATTGCTTAATGATAACGCATGTCATCAAAAGAAATTAAAAATAAAAAGACAACCACAATCATAAAATTTAAAAAATCCAACATCTAAGGTTACAAATTAAAACCAAAAGATTTTATCTTATTTGTCTTCCTAAATCTTCACCCTCTATTGTTTTAGAATTTCATTTGGTTCACTACCATTAAGTCATCTTATTTTCAAAATTTGTTTTAGCCATAATATTTATATCTTTGGGGTATAACACCAGACATAATACATATAACTTGTTTCGATCAAATATCCTAGCTAGATTTCAATAGATTACAGATTGTAAAGTGGAATAAAAATTAGCGAAGGATCATGTTAGGAGTGCAAATATAGTCCTACATTGGCTAGGGAAGGTGAGAGATTCATGCTATATGAATGAAGACAACTATCTTCATTGGCACGAAGCCTTTTGGAATGAAACCAAAAACAAAACCACGAGGCTCCATGAATACTATAACTACTCGGTAGATATAATAAAAAGAAAAAAAATAAGGCAAATGGTGCTGCAGTGAGGGAGATACGTGATAACGGTGTGGTGGAGGGACCGACGGTGCTAGAGATAGAGGCGGAAGGATTTCGAGTGGCAAGTGTTGACCAAGACAAGCTAAAATCACTCTCAACCTACCTCTCAAACTCACGATATATTTAGCATAGCTCAACTGGTTAAAAGTGTATCTCCCCGATCAAGAGGTCATGGGTTCGAATCCCCCACCCCACATGTTGTTGAACTAAAAAACCTAATAATAATAATTTATGCATTATGCATTGTGCATTGTCAATAAGTAAATGATATTAAATATATGGTTATATTTTAAGCGTAGTTAATCAATGATTTACATCTAATTGATATTTAATATACGTGAGTATAATTCAACTGGTTAAAGCATATATCATCGACCAAATATGTTGTTCAACTCCGAAAAAAAAAAGTGATTTGCACTAAACATATATTCCACATGTTAGCTAATCGGTGCTTAAAATTTGATTTTTTTTCTAATGACACAAGATGTATTTAGTTGGTAATTCAAAAACAAGAATATGAAAAAACAAAAAACGTAAAGAAAAGTAGAGTTGTGTTCCATGTATTTCACTGTTTTCAAACATGCATTTGGTAGCAAATTCAGAAATTAGATATCAGTCTAAAAATTTGTTGAAGTTGTATTTAGTAATATACCCCAGCAATAAAAATAATGGTTGATATAAAAATAAATAAAAACTAAATTGTGGAAAAAATAGTTTAAAGTATTGTATTTTAGAAAGGCAATAAGGAACCAAAGCTTTGTAGGCTTCGAAATGGAATTTGAGTGTCAAATAAAGTACTTTGGAATAGAAGAATTGGAAGGAGAAGAAAAATACTACTTTGTTTGAGGTTGAGAGATGTAACTATGATGCTTTTGTTTTTTCCAGTGAGAGTTCTTTTCAATTTCAAAATTTGAGAATTGTGAAAATGTGTAAATACTTTTATTAAAAAATTTATACTTCTTGAGATAGATTAATAAATTAATTTTGAATTCAATACCAAATGCCCTAATTTATTAGTTTATTTAGAAATATAATAACGAATTAGCGGTTCATTATAATTTTTTTCAATTTATTAAAATTCAACCTATTTTTTTTTATAGTTCAACAATTGGAAAGTTGGAAGATCAAACTATATCTACTTTTTGTAATAGTAGTAGATATCTTATCCATTTATTGGAGTTGACGAATGCAACCTATGTTTAATAAGTTTGTAACCAAATCCAACTCAATTGAATTGATGCAATCTTTTAGTTATAAGATATTTTAAACCATCATTATCGTACATGTCATACCCTCTTCTATATAAGATAAGGATGATCTCGTTATCTTTTAAGAAGTTTGGTCCTAACATTCATGTGACTTCAACATGTGGATCCTGTCTTAATTTTCTGATATGTGTTCTTTAAGATAAAATATCACAAAATTTGGATCTCAAAATACGTCACATTTTCAAGGAAAAAAAGTTAATATAATAAAAACAATATTTTATATCTAAGCCCGTAGGTCTTTAAACCTTCAAAACATTGTATTTCTAATCTCGAGAATAAAAAAAATGGAACATTTTAGTTCATATTTTAAAATGTATATTTTAGTACAAACCTAAGTATAACTCAACTTATCAACACATTATATATTTATCTTAAATGTCAAAAGTTTGAATTTCACATTTTCATTATTGAACTAAAAAAACTACCTTTAAACTTTTTTGAAATATCACTACTTTGATCCTCGTTAATTTGAGGTTGATTGTTTCTAATAAATGGATAAGATGACTTTAAACATACGTATTCACATATTAATGTAGTTCACATGTATTGAAATATTATAAAACCAAACATAACTTAACTAATTAAAAACATATGTTCAAATCCTCAATCCTCACGTATTGTTAAACTTATATTAAATGAATGAATAATAAGTGGGAGAATAATATTAATAACCAAACATAGTTTTTTTTTTTTTTTTTTTTGAGTTTAACAATACCTAGGGTGGAGAAATTTAACTCATAATTTTTTGGTTAAAAAGATATATTTTTAACCAATTAAGTTAGGTTTGATTTCGCAATAACAAGACATAGTTAATTTTATCTGGTTAGGTTCCAAAGTTACATTATATTTATTTTTTATTTTTTTATTTTTTTTTCTCCTCTTCTCTTTTTGACTTCCGTAGTTGAATTGAAATGTTTGTTTTCCAAAAAAGTAATTGTTTTCCAAAAAAGTTATAGCTAGAATAAACATGGTAAGAATTCAAAAACTAAAATGTAATAAATAAGATTTAAACCGTATATATGTATTTCAATTTATTTTTAAATTGAAATAAAAAGCATATCCCAACATTTAAGAAATATATATATGCTATTTTCAAAATATATATATATATATATATATATATAGAAGTATTACTAATCTCATTGGTTAAAAATTTGACAATTAACAAGGAAGAGAGTAGAAAGGGAAGAAGACGTATGTATATATATATACACAGTTGTCAAATTTTTAATTACCATGGTTGGTGGTACCAAGTATTATTCTTTAGTATACATTATTTATTTATTTTATAATGTCATCCAATCAACATTTCTTTGGGTGGGGGTGGAATAAAGAAGAAATTAGAAGGAATCCATGTTCTTGCCTTTGGCCGGAGGGGAAGGCAGAAGAATCAAAGTAGAAACCAAGAAAATTTGCTCAAAATTGAATCGTTTTTATTCATCTGCTCAGCAAATCGCATCCACATGACCTAATTACACGGAAAAAAAAAAGAAAGAAAAAAACAGAATCTAAAAAAGCCAAAGCTCAAAATGGATCGCCAACAGAATCAGAGAAGAAGGAAACGAAACGAGATCACGAATTATTTCAAACAAAATGGAACTTCCACGTACAAGAGCGAAGTGAGATTCGAGAACAAATTCAAGATCCTAAACACAAATTCTACAACACGAACAATCGAATCCCCAAAATCAAGCGACAGAAGCAGCAACAGCAGCAGGAGGAAAGAAAGAAAACCTCAAGTAGCAGAGTCAGTTAGAATCTACCTAGAATAAGAAACGTGGAATACAGAGCGGAAGAGGCGAGAGAAGGCGAGGCGAAAGCGAGGATAAGCTCTGAGCGTATGAACGGCAGAGTCATGGAGAAGATCTTCTAGGGTTTCGATGAAGAGGCTGAGGCTCCGAATCGGCGGCACGTAGAGCGTCAATGGGACGGCCGAGAAAGCGACGGCGAAGAAGAGCTGAAGCATTGGAACGGCGCAGGGAAGGAGATCTTTTGAGGAATTAGGAAATCGATTGAAGAATTTGGTTAATATGAAGATTGAAGTGACGAAATGAAGGGGTGAAGGAAATTAGAGGATGAGTTGGTGTTTATCCAATTTGAAATCAGTGGGAAAAGAGAGGAAGAAAGTTAGAAGGAAGGAAGGCGAGCCCATTGGAAAGAAAGGATTTTGTTTGTACCAGAGGGTCCAAGTTGATGGAGTTGTATAATAATTTTCCATTTTATTATTATTTTTGTATTTAGTGTGGGAGATTCCACTTCAACCTCTTAATTAGAAAAATAGACTTTTAATAGTTGAGCGCTTTTGGCGTAGTTGTCTAATAATATAATGAACTTTTACATTTTTTTTATTGTACTTTCTGCTCAATTTTACTTTTCTTTTCTAGCCTTTACATTTTTTTTTCTATTGTACTTTCTGCTCAATTTTAATTACATATATTTTTTATATGAGATTTATGTCGAGGCATTAATCTTGAAATTGGAGGTTTCAATGCCTAAATAATCTCCTGTCTCTCTCTCTCTCTTTATTTCGAACCCAAATATTGCGGGGACATTACAAAAGTTATCGATGAGCATGATTAAGGGCTTTTTTTCGAAATCGAAGTCGTATTCCTTCAATTGCATGAACTATAATATTAGGGGGAAAAAAAAGAATGATGCATTAAGAAGTCAATGTGTTTCAACTTGCTGCAGACGATTAAAGAAAGGGGAAGGGGGAGATGAAGCGGCTGGGGAGGATGGAAGCTGGTTGGGGAGAGAGCGGAAAAGTAGGGTTGTATTTGTTTTTTTTCCTTTTTTTCTTAATTTTCTGAATTAAATTTATTTTCTGATTTTCCTGGAAACTAACTTAAATTTCTACATTTCTACAATTTAATTTAATTTCCTGCATTTTTTATAATTGAATTTAATTTTCTGCATTTTCTATAATTGAATTTAATTTTCGGCATTTTTTATTATCAAATTCCTTTTTTTTGTATTTTCTGTAATTTAATATATTTTTTTATATGTATGATTGAATATAATTTTTCATCTAAAATTTTGTTAAGGGCAAAAATACATTTGATATCTTTCCTCTTAAAAAACATTAATTTGGTGATGTGATATATATATATCACAACATGTATATATATATATACCTTAAAGATATCATAAAATATATCATTCTTCTTTTTTAAAAAAGAAAATTAAAGTTTTAAATGAGAATTAATATTTAATATTAATTATTTTATAAAATTGTATTTGTTGATACCAGAATCCGGTCAACGGTAAATTTGTTAATCGGGGACGAACACGTGTACACATGCAAAACAGAACAACCTCACACAAGTGTGGTGCTAAGCCACACCCACTTCGACGCTCAAGTTAGTCTGAGTAAACAGAGTTGACTTAGCACTTTGAGAGTAGAAAATAGTTGCTTGCCTTTTGCCCAAATTCCCTTTCCTTTTTATAGGATTAGGTATGGAAGCTACCTACGTAACTTTCATAAATATTGTAACTGTCGTCAT
>JAOANK020000083.1:957971-981188 GCA_026257165.2 Telfairia occidentalis
ACGTGAAAGCACCAAAATTATCGAACAAAACTAGCTAAAATCAAGCCTAAGGATAGCACATTTTTGTGTGCTATCAACCATAACCATGTTTGATTGTATGTGGTTGCATGTTTGACCCTGTAAGCTGGATCATTTACTGGGTATTTGTGAAAATACTCAACCTTTTCTTAAAAATCTTTTTCAGGTAATGGGCATAACAGGAGTAGTGGATGATGATGCAGAGTTATTATGCGCCATGATCATGTAGTTCATTTTCCACATTAAGTCTAGGACCTCTTTTAATTTATTCTTTTAAAACTTCTATTGAACTAGTAGTTATGTATTTTTTCTCCTATTTTTTTACCATGTTTTCTGAGACCTCAATCAAAGTTTTGAACGTCTATTATGTTTTTTTAAGCATTTTTGTTGAGGTATTTTACTTATTCTCAAATACTGGTCTTTACACCGTTTCTAATGTATGCATGTAGTAATGATCCTAAGATAGGTTAAGTTTTTAAGTTGAGTCGTTACAGTTGGAATTAGAGCCAGTTGGGATTATGTATACAGTATACATCGTAAGCATTAGTAAGTCACCATAGCCGTATAGTAACCACCTTGTTACCACCAGATATATCATCCCATTGAGAAAGAATTAATTGAATTTTCATTAGTTAAGCCTGTTGTTGTGATTTCATGATTGTAACTCAGCACGTTCTAGATAAGTATATTAATTGATGAGCATGATATTTATGTATGGGTTAGATAACTAACTTAAGTTAGTAATTAGATCATGCCTCCAAGAACACCTACCGACTTCAGCATGCTTATGACGCTCCACAAAAGACGTATATACATGAACCAAAATAACATCTAAAAGAGAGAGATCCTAAGGCTAAATGAGAAAGGTCCTAAGGCCAAGCAAGCATGATTAAGAAAGGTTCAAACGGATTGATACTTACTACCTATACCAACAACATACATCTTATTTATAGTGACTCAATTATTAGAACTCCAAAGAAGTGTGCTTGGCTTAGAGCAATCCTATGTTAGGTAACCTCCTAAGAGATTTTCCTTAGAAGCATGTGAGTGAGGACAAAATAAGCTGAAAAGAAACCATGTTAGTTGTTCTAGGGTGGCATGACTAGGCTGTAGGGGACGTGAGAATGTTGGGGCCGGTAACGAACCTAGATTTTAAATATAATGCTTGTCCAAATCTTGGGGGTAGAGCATTATATTAGATCTCAAGCTATCAACCTAAGGAAAATCATGGTTGAAAAGGTTTGACGTAGTCAGATGTTTCAATTGCAGATGATTTTGTGGATTGATGAAGTTTCTTTAAGGCAAGTATGCATCTGTGACAACTATTTCATGATTACAGTTTATGGCTATGGATGATTTCAGAGCCATCATGAGTATAGATCGCACAGATAGCGTCTTAGTGTTAACAAACTACTTGAACTCAGAAATCAAGCAACTAACCATAAAATTTTTTCTCCTAGAGGTGCAATCGACAGCTAAGGGAGAAGATGTTAGAACCTTGTTGGGATTTGCGCCCCTGAAGTCTTGTAATCTTGTTGTAAATATTTGAATATAATAAAATTGCTTGTCTTTAGCTACCATACAATTATTGAAGACTTCTAAGTTATTGGATGTAATATTAAACTAGGTAGTGTATAGATGATTTTATTGATTTAAGAGATGTAACTTAAGCAGTCTACAATACATATAGATGGTGCTGATGATTTATCTTGGTAATATTGTTGATATAGTTCATTTTGTCATTGTTACATATGATTTTATTCGAATTGTTAATATGAAGACACGTGTGAGTAAATGTATCATTGGCAATGTAAATATATAAAGATGGACCACTATATATTTTTAATTTTCTTGTAAAAGACTAGTAAAGAAAATATAAATTGATCATTATGATAATCATTTGCATCTTGATCTCAATCTTGAGTGTGTTGTAAATTTTTGCCTATTTAAATGTGTACTTTGATTCACATGGATGAAACTGAGTAAATTGTATTCTCAATATACGTTATTGTTTGGGGATGTAACCAAATTGGGAGTTGGAAATCTTTCTACACAATATGGAATTTGCAGCTTTCTAATTGTGGAAAGTGCAAATGTGACACCCTTTCATAGAAAAGTTTGTAAGTGGTTCCTTTGGTGTTGTTTCAGGGCTTAGACAATAGGATACTTGGCTTCTTGCAGGCCCAATAACGATTTAACTTAGGGTGAGATCATGGAAGGTTGTCAATCCGTGGGACTTAAGAAGATACAAGCTAGGTGTGTGGGCAAAATGATGATTTTGCCAAGCTACCGTCATGAATCACTTTTGAAAATGATAAAATTTCGAATAATGATTATTATATCAACAGACATAACTCATCTATATTGCATGTGAGTACGATCTTCAATTTATTATGAAATTACATTAAGTTAATGATAAGAATAAAATGATTAAAAGATTGATTAATTAATTTGAGAGACCATAGGGGCTCACAAATTTTGTCGAACTTCATGGTTTACTTTTTTTTTTTACACTCCCACTTGAGTAGATGAGTCCTTTTTTTAAAACTTAAATTTATTAGTATAAATATATTATGTTATGTTTTTAGGTTAAACAATTTATTGTATACAACCCTAGCACGTTGTGATTCTCCTCTCAATCTTTCAAATCCACATCTTATCCGAATAATCTTATGCGATTTAAAATGGTCTAAGATATATTTGAATTGTTGACACAAATCCTTCATCAAAGGTGAGAATGATTGTTTAAAGTTCAAAAAAATTTCATCCTACAATCATTCACATGTCCCATCTGTTTCATCTTTGGCTAAAGATCTCTCTTGATTGTTAAGAAACTTAGTTAAAGGAGTATTTTCCTATAGGAACCTTTGGCTAACCACCTTAAAAAATAAAGCCCCTAATTTATATTCCTCTATGGAGGTTGGACATTTTCTTTCTAAATCCATCTCAAGTAAGCTCTACTTCTAAGTTCACATTGAAGGATTTATAGAATAAAAACACTTTCTAGGTTTGTTTTAAGAATTTTATGCCAATTTTCCCATAGATGTTATTGACCAAGAAAACCTTTTGGTTTAAAAGTCATTGTGCTTGGGCATATCTATGGATTCTCATCCAAAGTCATAGCCAACCATTTTGGATTTCTTGTGCTTTTGCCTACCTATGACCTCTTTTAAGTATGGACCTTCTTGTCTCTAAATTGCCTGCTGATGTTGTTTCTTAGCCAGCTATAAATTGTTTGAAAGCTAGAGACCTTTCCTTCAAGTACTTTACTCTTCACAAGCTTGTTATGACCAATTGGTAGTCTACTCCTTATTATACCTTTTTTTTTTTTTTTGATATTATCTTTTCTTTCAAAGGCGAAAGCATGTGTGATTTCTCTTTTTCCCTCATACATTTTCGAAAAATCCTATTAACCGAGAGAGATAATAAAAATGTAGCAAGTTATTTGTAAATGTAACTTATGAACTTTCAAATGTAGTATTTTGTTTGATTTCTATTATTTATTTTGAAATTGAATTATAAATAACTTGTTACCTTAGATTTTTATTATCCTAGTTAATGAAAAAAAATATTTTTATAAATTTCAATTAAAATATAATGACCTTCTCAAATAATAACGTTGAATTACACTAGTAATTAAATTTTGATGGTTATGTCTATTTAGTGCTTGAAGCTTTAAAAACTTTCAATCACGTAATGATGATTACCTAGCGTTGTGTTGCAAGTGCGTTTAATTGAAGTATATCGATGAATTCAAAAGAGTGAGTTCTAAAAACAACTTGTCCTCTAAACCTATCTACCTTTCCCATCAGCTTGGCTACACATATTGGATTTAAACGATACAATCTTTTTCATTTTTTGTTGCTATGTCATCACTAGATAATTGCTCATTTGCATCGTCAACATGCATGTCATGTTTAGAAAGCATGTCATGTTGTCAACTTGAGTATAGCTTAACTGGTTATGCCATAGGTCCCTGACGAAAAGATCTTGGGTTCGATTCTCTATCTCCAAATGTTGTTGAATTCAGGAAAAAAAAAGTCAGTCACGTTCAATATTAAAGTAACATAATTAATTTCTTAGAAATAAAATTATTGAATCTTTCGAAAGCTTGTAAAAGTTTAGAGACTAAATTTGTAATTTAACTAAAATATAATTGTAACCAAAATTTGATGAATTTGGTCAATTAGTGATATAATATAACAGTTGTTTCTCCCCTATCTCCTTTTAACCGTGCTGCCATTACCCAGCCTCATTCTTCTCTGTCTCTCTCTCTCTAGCTAGCAATATAAACGTAGCAGCCAAATCTCATCGTCATCAACCAGAAACCCCTACATCTGTTTTCTCTTTTTCTGAATCTTTCTATTGGTCACCCCTTTAATTCCGTCTATATCATGCTTTCCCAATCTAGTCCAATCGAATCCAATCCAATTCGATACAATTCATCTTCTCCTAGTCTTGATCAGATTTGCTTGTGGACGGAGTTATTTCGATCCGCCGACGATCTGTTGGTTTGTTTTGATTACCTATTGCGATTGTAATTCTTAGCGACTATCTATTTTGGCTTGGTTTTTGGGTGTCGATTAGATTGGGTTTGATTTCGGGTTGTGAGGTCATGGAAGAATTGAGAGATGTAACTAGGAGAGCTTGAAGGATGCCCGGGTTAACTCAAAAGAATGACCATTTCAATGGTGGGTCATCGGCTATATACTCGCTCGCCGCCAATGGATTTTGGTCCCAGCATCGCGACGATGTTAGCTTCAATCAGCTCCAGAAGGTATTCATTTCTTTTGTTTCCGGAAGATTTAATTCGAGTTCTCATTCCTCATTTGTTTTTATTATTAATTTTTTTGGGGGAATAATTGCCACTATAGTAGATCACTTTCCTGCTCTTGCTTTTTCCCGGAATTATACTTCATAAACGTCTGGATTTAATATTGCCGCCGATGTAATTTACGGAAGGAGTGTCGAGCATTTTAGATGTGTGAGTTGACACTCTAGACTTTTTATTTTTGACTAAATAGCGATATACTGAATTTCCATATTTCCTCTACATGTATATGCTCTCTATGGACTGCAAATCTTCTTTGTACGGAACCTAAAGTATCACATTGTTTAGTTATGACCTAGAACTGTTAATTGGGATAAGTATGATCTAATGCCTTACTTGGAACTTATGTGGTGAGCTGACCATTAAACTAATGAGGTTGTGTCTACTCTCAATGTAGTTTTGGAGTGAGCTGCTGCCCCAAGCTAGGCAGAAACTCCTGAGAATTGACAAACAAACCCTCTTTGAGCAAGCTCGTAAGAATATGTACTGCTCTAGATGTAATGGTTTGCTGCTTGAAGGATTTTTGCAGATTGTCATATATGGGAAATCTTTACAACAAGGAAAAACATGCGTGAATCATTCCTGCAACAGATTAGGGATTTCAAAAAATCAAACATGTGATGGAACATTATCAGTTAATGGGTTTCAAGATGAAATTCAAGATCCATCCGTCCATCCTTGGGGTGGTTTGACCACAACGCGTGACGGGTTGCTGACACTTTTGGATTGCTATTTGTATTCAAAGTCTTTCCTGGGTCTCCAAAATGTAAGTGCTTATTTTTTGTTTTCTTATCCATGAAGTACTCTATATTAGATCATCCTTTTAATGGCTAAGGTTTTCCTTGAAGCAGGTCTTTGATAGTGCACGTGCTAGGGAGCGAGAACGTGAATTGCTATATCCCGATGCTTGTGGTGGGGGAGGTCGGGGCTGGATAAGTCAAGGAACAGCAGGTTATGGCAGGGGACATGGAACACGGGAAACGTGTGCCTTGCACACTGCCAGGCTTTCTTGTGATACATTGGTTGATTTCTGGTCAGCACTAGGAGAAGAAACTCGACAATCTCTTCTAAGGATGAAAGAAGAAGATTTTATTGAGAGACTAATGTACAGGTCTCTAGCAAATGCTCATCCCTTGTTTCATGCATTGCATTTAAATAAATGGAAAGAAAATGTGGTAGTTGATGCTTGCTCTAGGTTTGAGGAGATAATGTAACCTTTAGAGATATGAAGTATCAAACTAACATAAACAAATAGAAGCTTCACTTTTTAGGAAGGAACAAATCTGATTTTTATCTTCATTTTTTAGTGAACTTTTGTCTGTATTTTGAAGATTTAAGCTAGTCTAGAAGTCTGCTTTCTTGATTTATTGAATAGATATAATTTTTAGTTAAGGAACCTATATTTTTAGTAGATTCTATGGTTTATCAAGCTTCAACCCGGTTGTGTATTGTGCTGTCATGGGTTCAAAACTCCTTGCTACCTAAGATATTAAATCTTTTAAGTTTTCTAACTATCAAGAATTGTAGAGGTAGATGCTCAGAGGGTAGACTTTGTAGATCCTTCGACATAAAAGAATAGCATAGCTTCAAATATGCTCTTTGATGGACAGGAAAAAAAAGTCTTTATTTGAGCAGGGACACTACTTGAGGGAGGGAGAAAAATACCCTTATCCACTATTATGTGGTTGACAATAAGTTTGGATTTGGACTAAAAGAATTTGGAGTTTCATTTTGCAAGTATTGAACATTACAATTTGTAGGTTTGAGGAACCACGAAAGATTTGTACAAATTTGAGTATTCACCAACACTGAAACTTTTTTAACATATGGTTGGCAGTTTATCTTTTGACTAGTGTACATGAGAGGGGGATAATTGCCAAAATGGCACATCTGCATTATGTTAGTAATGACTTCCATATACTTTTTTCTAGCCCAGAGAGAAATGGGAATAAATTGTAAAAAAAGTAAAGAAAAACACTAAATGAACTAGTTATTATTTGGTTTGAACAACCATATATGTTGGCTTAGTAGCTTAAGGGGCAAGCTATAAACTTGGATATGTTTGAGGTCATAGCCCATCGGTTCAGATCATGGTGGTACCTGCCAATATTGTATGAGTTCTTTAACATTAAATGGTGTCTGGTCTGGTGAGGTCAATGAAGGTATTGTATAAGTTGGCCTGAACCCTCACCATGCTTTAGTAGTAGATTGTTACATGAAAAAGTATGAATATTTAATTGTTGGAGCACCATGTTATGAAGTCACACTATTCATTTATGTGAAGGCTACCCAGGGAGATACAATCTGGGAAATAACTAGAAAAAATGAAGGAAAGAAGCACCATTTTTAGATGATAGGCTATGGACAAGATGACCACCTTTGGAGATGATTGAATTAAAGCTATCATTAAATTTTCATATTTAGCTATTAAGTAGGATTACGTAAGATCATGGAAGCCCATAATTTGCTTTAGTCAATTTAGATATCAATTTAGCAAATTGCTGTAATACATAGCTAGTAATGTGCCTTTGTAGAATTTACCTACGGTGAAATTGTAGGAGTATGGTTTTTGTGGGTGTTTGGTGGGGAATTTTTTCTCATGAGAAATCACATGGTGAAAGGAGAACCAAAAACTTGAAAAAGTTTTATGGTTTGAATTTTGATTGTGGATCTACAACTGATTGAATTTCCTTTAAGCAACAAAAGCTGCACATGGTCAAATATGCAAGAAATACCTCTCCAATCTTTACTTAATAGATTCTTTGTTCCATGGGAATAGTTTGATGTTTTTTTGGGAAATTGGAGCTATGAAAAACGAAGGGTTACTTAAAAACCAGGGGTTACTTCTAAGCATACCCCTGTTTTATTTTATTTATTTATTTATTTTTGAAAAGATACCATTTCATTGATTAGTGCAATGATTACAAGAGGGCAAAGATGCTAGAAATTACAAAAGACTATTACAATTTGCAGAGAGGGAAGATAAACTATAACAATGTAAGGGAGGGGTCAACTTATACCAAGTTAGGTTGGTATAAGTAGTAAAATCCAAAAAAGAATCGAAATTGTTGTATTTATCAGTGAATATGCATGCGTTTCTCTCATTCCAAGTAGTCTAGAAGAAACACCGAACTAAACAGCACCAAAAAATACTTTTTACTCCCTTGAATGGATGGCCCATTAGTGAAAGGTTCATGATATCCGGGGAGTCTGTTGGTAAGATCATTGACCAGCCAAAAGTCAAGGCTATGTAGTTCCAAAATCTGGTTGCTGGATTGCACACCTCAAAAATGTGAGCTTGTGAATCAGGACCAGCTCTACATATAGAACAACAAGCTGGAGAGAGAGAGCCAGGGGAGCTTTTGCTGAAGAATGTCGTGGGTATTGAGGCACGAGTGTGAAAGCTCCCAGAGGAAAAACTAGACTTTTTGGGAAAGTTCCTTTCCAGATTACTTGGTAGATTGAGTTTGGGCTGCTCATTCTGTGATGTGTTAGAGAGTGCAACAAAGATTTGGTTGAGAAGAGCCCATCTTTTTCAAGTTTCCAGACCCATTGGTCAGTGCCACCTCCATCCAAAGCAACAGGGATAAGGTTAATGAGGCTTCCATATTCAGAGGCTTCAGCATCATTGAGATTTCTTCTCAAGTTGAGGTTCCAAGAGTTGTTCTCATGGTCCCAAAGATCATAAATAGAACCAACGTTTTTAAGAGATAAGGCATAGATGGATGGAAGGCAGATTTGAGAGGCTCATTGATAATCCATGGATCATTTCAAAAGTAGGTGGATGTACCATTACTGACCTTGAAGGATATGCGATTGAGTAAGAGAAACCTCTGTTTTGCTATATGTTTCCAAGGGCCGGTAGATGACCTCAAATTTCGAGAGCCTGTCATGTGATCCATGTGGGCGGATTCGTATTTAGCAACAATTATTCTCCTCCAAAGAGCATCTTTTTTCTTATAGAAGTGCCAATGCCATTTTGCGAGGAGGGATTTGTCTTTCAGCCGCAAATCATCGATGCCTAAACCTCCTAGATCCATGGGAGATTTTGTTTTGTTCCAACGAAGGAGATGAGAGCAGTGAGATCCTTTTGATCCTCTCCAAAGGAAGTTCGTGAACAATCTTTCAAAGGAAACAGCCCCCTTGTTTGGCAAGGGGAACAACGAGAGATAATAGATGGGGAGGTTTGTGAGGGTGGCTTTGATTAAAGTGCATCTGCCACCTGTTGATATCATGGATTCCCAATTGTGAAGTCGCTTTTAGATTTTCTCATGGATGATTCCCAGAAAGATGTTGAGCTAGGGTTGCTCAACAGCGGTAAACCCAAATACGAGTTGGGCCAAGTTCCAATTTTGAAGCCAAATTCAGATGCTAAATTGGACCAAAACTGATGGTCCAAGTTTAGGCCAATAATTTCAGATTTGTGAATATTTATATTCAGACCGGATGCCTCTTCAAAGTGCTTGATGGTATGGAGCATGTTGTTTATGTGCCTTCTCTCATGGGATGAAAGCAAAATTGTGTCATCAGCAAATTGGAGATGATGAATATTAATCGCCACTGCAGATCCTTTGATGAGATCCATAGAGGCCAAGTGGCTGAGCATACGACTTAAACAATCAACAATAAGGATGAAGAGAAAAGGAAAGAGGGGTCACTTTGTCGAAGACCTCTAGTTGCACGAATTTTGCCCCTAGGCATACCCCTGTTTTATTAGAAACAGGAAATTTAAAGTGGGGTCCAATTATGTTTCGTTGTGTATATGCGTGATTGAAACATTCTGAATTAGTTAAACAAGTTCAAGAATTCTTGGAGAAAGACTTCATAGGTAGTTGGTCGAGGTTTAAACTAGTTAAAAATCTACCAAACTTGGAGGTGAAGCTGAAAGAGTGGAGCATATACTATGTGGGAAACCGAAAGAGTGGAGCATATCCTATGTGGGAAACCTCAAGACAACAAGGGAGGAGACTAATAGGGAAACTGAGGTTTCTGATTGCTTAGAGTAAAATTGGTCTTTATCTACTCTAGAGAGAGAGAGAGGAAAGCCTTAGTTTGAAAACAAATTTTTTTTGATGAAAGCAGCTGTTACAAAGTAGTAAAATCAGATGGCTTAAAGAAGGCGATGATAACATAGCAGTCTTGATTGTTGGCAGCAAAGAAAAGGAGAATTTTAATTTTTGAATCGGTTTCTAAAAATGGCTCTAGCTTTGTTTAAGGCTCTACAATAGAATTTGAATTGGTCCCTTTTTTGGATAATCTTTATAGAGAGAAGGAAGGTTCTTTATAGAAAGAAGGAAGGTACTGGTTTTATTCTTACTGGTATTGATTGGCAACCATATCTCTGGGTTAATGTGTATGGCTTGGGAGACCTAAACCCTAAATGGGCACCTAAATGCAGGTTTGAACGAAAACTTCATTTGTTTGATAAAAAAGAAAGAAAAGATTTTTCTCATGAGAGTAGTTAAGGTATGCTATGACCAGAACACTCAGGGATAGAAAAGAATGCTTTATGTCAAGAAGTGGCCATATAATTTGGTGAATGGGATATATCCAAGGTTCTAGAAGGAAGACTATAAAGTTTATCACTTCTATTGTTTCTTGCTGTCAACATGCTTCTATGGGTGGTTGACAAAAAGTAGACTTGACTCTCCTTGCCAATGAAGTTGTGGAGGAGAGGAGGATTCAAAAGGAGGTCAATTCATAAAATGGATTTAAAAATGATTTAGAAACCTAAACCCTAAGGAGCAATTTCCTCTTCGTCTACCCCATTCAAATTCACCACAACATTGGCACTGAGTGATTTCGACCATTGAGAAAATGCCTCAGTTTTTGTCTTCTTCTTCTCACAAACCTCTAATTGCACTGACAAAATCTCATCACATATCCACTTGAAAATTTTTCAAGACAGTGTGCCATTACATATCTGACATGTAGATCCATTTTCAAAGGCAACATTCTCAGACTTCTCTGTAACAAAATCCAATATTTACTTGAATGCTCTCCTCCCAATCAGTCTGTTACAAAATTGCCGTGTTTGCTGTTGATAGAAGGCCAGGGAAGCAGTGGATTATATTGGTAAAAAGTATGCGAAGAATGAAAGCATAAAGATTAAAGTAACCATGTTTGATCAAGCTATTCCGGCTCCAAAATCAGGAGGGGTAGTGGGGAAGATGTGCTTCTTCACATTACTATTATTGTCAGGATAACTAAAGGAGATGGCAAAGATATTTTGGAGATTATGTGCTCAGCTTGGCGAGATAGTCTAGAGATTGATAGACTTTTCATATGTTGAGGTGAGAAGATGTCAGCTCAGCCTTATGCTAGTCCTGAATTCAAGGGATTGGATGATGGCTTGCAAAACTCACTCTATGAATATCTTGAAGCAAAGGGGTGGACAATCAATTAGTTGTTCTCTTGCACAAATATATGAAGAACAAGGATAAAACTGAGTTCATTAGATGGATGGAAACCGTAAAAGCATTCACTGAAATTAATTGAAATTATTGATTCTGCAGTTTTATCAGATGAGAATAGTTGTCTGCTGTTGGCGCTACTGGATATCTATTTCTGGTATGTAATATTGACCCAAATGTATTAGACTATCCTTCAGATGAAGTATTTTACACACACACACAAAACAAAAACAAAAAGATTTAGAAATGACTTATGATTTGGTTGATTGGGAGTTCCTAAAGGTGGTTTTGGAGAAAAAAGTTCCAGTACGAGATGGGTCGATTGGATGGGAGGATGTGTTTTAGGAACAAAATGTTTTATTTTTCTTGATGGAAAACCTTGAGGGAGGACGAACACCTTTTTCAGCGCAGTTAGCTCTCTATAAATCCTTCTCTACACTGGTGTGCTTCTTTCAAAAAGGAAGGGGAAACACAAGTCCATCTATTCATCTCTTGCCCTTATGCCTATTGCTATTTGTGCATCATACTCTCCTTCAATTGGGAAGTGGCTCTCCCTTCAGATCCCCACGACCTTATTTCTGTTATCATGGAGGGTCATCCTGTCAAACAGGAAAAAATGCTCCTTTGGATGCATAACAATAGGGCTTTCTATGAATGATTTGGATTGAGAGGATTCAACATCTTTTTGTCAACAAGGAGCAATCTTTTGACTCTTTTGAGATTTATTTCTTGTGATCTCTTGGTGTAATTAATGTCACTCTTTCTTTCTTATAGCTTCACTTTTGTCCAATTAGAGAAGTTTGTTGTAACTCCTTTAGATTGAGATCTTTTTCCCTCTCTTTGTAATTTCACTCATCAATAAAATTGTTTAACTGAGAGGGAGGGTGGAGGCTTTGAGAGGGGTATTAGGAAATTGGATCCACTTTCTCCTTTCCTTTTTCGATAGAGATATGCCTAAAACTGTTTGTTATCTCATGGAGTCGGGAAGAGTCTTGTAGGGGGTTTGTGTAGAAAGGGAGAACGTTCCTATAACTTTTTGTGAGGATGATCAAAGTGTGATTGACAATCTCTTTAAAGTGGTTAGGATTTTTGAGAGGGCATCAGGATTGAAGGTGAATCTAGAATAAATAACCGTGGCTTGTGTAATTAATATCAAGATGGAAAGAGTAGTTGACATGGCTACTAGATTGGGTTGTTCTTCGAGTGTTTTACCCATTACATATTTGGTTTAGAGACAATTCAAAGGGAGGATGGAAATAATTCAAAGGGAGTGGATTTTAGAGACAAATGGAAGAAAAAAGCTTTGAGAAAATTACAAAAATGGAAGAATTTCAATCTTTGAAAGGGAGGATGCTTGACTTTGGCTAATGTGGTACTTTCTGAACTCCCAAATTTATTATATGTCTATCTTTCTTATCCAAAGGAAGATAGTGCTAACCTTTGAAAGTGTTTTGATGGACTTCATTTGGGATGGGGGAAAAGAAAAAAAAAGTAGCCATCTAGTTGATTGGGTAATAGTCTTTTTGCTGTTAGAAAAAGATGACGTTGGAATTAGAAATTTCAAAAAAAGGATACGAGGCTTTGCTTGTTAAATGGCATTGCAGGTTTCCTTTGGAGAAAGGGAACTGTGGAAAGCTATAGTTGGTAGCATCTATAAAAAGGTATTTCTGGTTGGTTCACAAAGAAGAGGAAATCTGGAAGTTATTGCTTGCTGTGGAAGAATATTGCATGTTAAGACCTTGTTCTTCAATTAGAGTTGGAAATGGGGAGAAAACTGTATTTTAGAAGGACAAATAGTTGGGATCTCAACCTCTTATGGATTTTTTTTTCTAGTATTAAGAAAAGTGATTTCGGTTAAAGGTTTATGGGAGGAGTTTGCTAGCTGGAATCTTGTGTGTTGAAGGAACTTAGCAGAATTTAAGGAAGGGGAGTTTCAATTATTGCAATAGTTATTTAATAAAGTTTTTTGGAATCCAAGAGAAGTTAAGAGATGTTAGTATTTATATTTATTGGGAATGTTTCCAGTTAAATCTTTATTTTTTACATATCCAATGTGAGAAGTTGTTTCAATTAAATTTTTGCTTTAACGATTTGGACAGCAAGTACCAGTTTAATGCTTTCTTTGGACTTAGTGCCATGATGGCTTCAACGCAGTGAAAAGAATTCAAAAGAGATGGTCTAACATAACTCTTCTGCCAAATTGTTCTTTACGTAAATGTGAAAAGGAGGAGGTGAATCACTTAATGTTCCATTGTTTTTTTAGCTAGATTTTTGGCTCGATTATTGCAGATGTTACAAGTTTCTTGGGTCTTGATGAGCAGCTAGAAATAATTTTGAGCAATTATTGTGTAGTCAAAGTTGCACGAAAAAGGCAAAGATTTTGTAGGTCAATACTATAAATGCCTTTGCTTGGGAATGTGGATAGGAAGTAACTACTGAATCTTCAAAGGCAAGGAACAAGATTCAGTAGGAAGTAACTACTGAATCTTCAAAGGCAAGGAACGAGATTGGGAATAATTATTTGAGTTGGCTAAGTTTCATTAGTCTTCATGGTGTTGTCTATCTAACCCTTCTTTTATTATACTCCTTTGGTTATCAATTCTAATTGGAGGGCTTTCTGTGGGTTCGTCTCTTAGAGCTCTGGTTTAGTAGGATTTGGTGGTGGTCTTATTTGTATAATAGTTTGATTTTAGTTATTTTGTTTCTTTATATTATTCTGTTTGAACTTCTTTTTAGTCTTTTACCTGCATCAATTCGAGCATAGCTTAGTAGATAAGACAATTTTTGTCATCCCAAAGGTTGATGATTTAGTCCTCCAACCCCATAATTATTGAACTAAGAAAAATAAAAAGTATGTTTCTTTTAAAAGAGAAAATCAGAAAAGTTAATTTAAGCATTACTAAGCATAATAATCATATAAAAGCATAAAAAAGATGAATAGTTGCTTTCTTAAATAAATATTATAGAGCTCATTCTCAATGTTATCATTATAGATCAGCTCATTCTTTAATTCTTTCATCATTAATATTTTCTTAAAGCCTTGGTGGTAAAAGTAGTAATGGCTAAATTACCGCCTTTTAGTGTATTGACATTAAATATGTTAGTGAGCTTTTATATTTTTAAAGAATGTAACAAAATAATTTTATTTTTCTAGGCATTTTAGTCTTTACGCATGTTTGGTGCATCTCATGGAGTCATAAACCTTTCTTTAAGAGGCGTAAGCCTCTTCTAAAAATTGGTTCTACGTAATAGGTTTTTGTGTATTCTGCTGACACATAGTTGCACGAGTTAATATTATGTAAGATTATCATAGTAGTTAAGGAATACAGGAAACAAGCCTTATTTATTCTAATAAGGTGAGGGATCATTGGTTTTCCTTATGTTAAGTTCTCTTGTCTGCATTTATCTTGCCTCGTAATTATTATTTTTTTGCTTCTTACATTATATTGATTGTCTCACAGGTTTGATAGCAAGAGGTTCTGTAGAGATTGCAGAAGGAATGTGATTCGTGAGTTCAAGGAACTGAAGGAGCTGAAGCGCATAAGGAGAGAGCCTTGCTGCACTAGTTGGTTTTGTGTTGCAGATATGGCATTTCATTATGAGGTGCATCCTTGCACTTCTCTTCAACTTTAAGCGGTCTTCTACCATCATTGATTATAATTTCAACTTTAGAACGGATATGAATGATGATTATGATGACTATGTTGATCCTGTACGGTTTCTCAAGATTGTGCTTCATGTTGTGATCAGCATGAAAGAATTTATAATTGCTATTGTCTCAGGTATCGGATGACACAATCCAGGCTGATTGGCGTCAAACCTTCGCTGACTCTGTGGAGACATATCATTATTTTGAGTGGGCTGTTGGAACTGGAGAAGGAAAATCTGACATTCTGGAATTTGAAAACGTTGGCATGAATGGAAGTGTCAAAATGAACGGCCTAGATCTTGGTGGTTTGAATTCATGCTTTATCACCCTCAGAGCTTGGAAATTAGATGGACGCTGCACTGAGCTTTCAGTGAAAGCTCATGCATTGAAAGGTCAACAATGTGTTCATCGCAGGCTTGCAGTTGGTGATGGATTTGTTACAATCACAAGAGGGGAAAATATTAGGAGGTTTTTTGAGCATGCTGAAGAGGCTGAGGAGGAGGAGGTTGTTCTCTTTCTTGTAATTTTGTTTCTCTAGGTTTTTTTGTCGGCTAAAAACGTTTGTATACCAATCATATTTTCAATAATGAAATGTTTTCTTGTTTCTGCTTTGGAGAAAAACATATGCAATGTTATATTTCAGGAACTTGAAATTCTTATGGTTGGAAAATATAACATCTTCGAAATCTTGGCAACTCTAATTGCTTCTCTGAAATTTGTGGCTTTTAGGAGGATGATTCGATGGATAAAGATGCAAATGATTTGGATGGAGATTGCTCTCGTCCTCAAAAGCATGCAAAGAGTCCTGAACTTGCTCGCGAGTTTCTATTAGATGCTGCAACTGTCATCTTTAAAGAACAGGCATGTTGTCTGCAACCTTTGTTAAGTTGTGCTTTCTATCCAAGCTGCATTTGTGCTATTATTCTCCCTAAGACAAATCACACGTTAAAATCTCTTGTTCTAAGAAAATGTATTAAGCACCAAGAATCTAATTACCAGTTTGGCACGAGGAAAAACCAATTAAAAGTTAAATTACTACATCTATGGAATCAGGCAAAAATATTTTGTATCATTTTCCAGTGAGATTTTGTTCGCACGTATATATATATATTTATTTATTATTGTTCCTTTTTTTTTTTGTTTCCTTTTCAAAAATGAAAAAGAAACAAAAATGTGAAACTTTTGAAATTCAGGAACTTGACAACATTAGATTTGTAGTTTAAATAATAAGAAAAAAATATAAAATAAAAAATGTGAAAGAAAGATGATTGATGGGGGGGTAATAGTAAATAAGAAAGAAAAATGAAAACAATGTCATAACAAGATGCCTTTCGAGGGAGTCTAAGAAACCCTTGAATTGCGGGGAATAAAAATTCTTTGGATGCTGCCTCCATGGTGGATGTATGGAAATCTAATATCCTACGTTTGTACAAAAGAACATAGGTACCCGACCCATGAACATCCAAGATTCCCATAAAACAAATTATCCATCAGAGTGTATTGATGTTCAACCATATAAAACAAGTAAAAATACAAAACTCCATTTAGATAAAATCATACCACAATCTATCCTAAACGTTCTAGAAAATATCCAAGACAATAATTATGTTTAGAACTCTAATAGTTTGAGATGGTAATATAAATTTCTAATCCTGTATCAACTGGTACTATAGTAAGCAATACTGTCTTCAGAAAATATTTTAAAGAGTATATTTGTATTGTATTCAGCTTAATCGTTAGAAGTAAAAGACTGAGCTGGGTTTCCATGTAATTGGGTTAGTTCATTAGGAAAACAGAGAGAAATTGCATGGTTACAAAGTATCCCTTGATTTATCTACGAGAATTAAAAAAGGAGTAATGCCATGGAGGTAATCGTGCAATTGGTTTCTGTTTTAAAGTTATGTCGTGGAGGTAAATTTTCAAAGAATCTCTATTCTCAAACCCTTCCTGGGTAGGATTTATGGCTTCCTCGAGGGAATCTATATCATCAATGTCATTGAGGAACTTTTGTTTATTGCAGTGAAAACTGCCCAACTGATTTTTATTTTAAGATTTTATTTTATAGTTGAGAGTCTTCAACTTAAACATGAGGGTGTGGCCAGGGAAGCCGAGGGTAACCAGTGGTCATTGATAAGATGAAGTTGAGATCCGACTGCTTCATATTTTCAAAATGGAAGGGTATGGGACCCTAACAAAGATTACGTGGTTTAAGCATATGAGGGAAGTGGTCAGAGGTAGTTCAACCTAAACGTTGGATGGAGGAGTGTTGAAATTACCATAATCAATGGAGAAGAGAGATTTGTTAATGCAAGAGTAAATAAGAGACTACGACCTTACTTGAACAGACTCTGTTCTATATAGGTTGTACAACTATGTCCTTGAGTTCTAATGAGTAAATAGGAGACTTTTCTTAGCTTAGAACAGGTAAATTGACAATTGGGCATTGAGTATTCTAAAGAGAAGAATAGTGGACGAAAGAAATGAACTTCCTCATCTTCCTCATACTATTAGTGATACTGTCTCCATTTGACCGCATCGAAATCACCATTTAGAAGCCAAGGGGGGGTTGCAAAGACCAAAGAAATTATTTCTTTCAATTTTGACCCTATGTCTTGGAGGGCCTGCAAATACTGATTACCCATCAATTTAAACTGATGGCAGGCTCAAAGTTGTTTGAAACTGAGAAGCAACCTTCAGCCACCTTCAAGACTCGAAATTGAAAAAAATCATCCCAGAGAACTAAAATGCCACATGGAGATCCCGAAGTGTCGAAAACTTGATAGAGGCTTGAGTAATGTTCCAGATCCAATTGGTGAAATAGAGCTTGGTTTTGAAGAGAATAACAGTGTCAGGAATATAACTGGTGATGAGATCCTTAAGCAAGGCTCTTTTGGAGGAAGAGCCCAACCCTTAAAGATTCCAGGAGATGGCTTTTGATTTGGACTGGGTCCCCCTCAGTGGTAATGATTTCTGCAATGACTCTTCTCTAGTAATCGGAAGTCAATTGAGAGGACGTCAAGAAAACTTGAAATGTGGGGGAATGTGTGTCAGAAGATGGATGGTTGACACTTTCTACTGCTATGTTGGAAAGGTTACCTCCCTTCTTTACGTATATTTTACTAATACCAACAGTGGGGCGGCTGCCAGTGCCCAATCTAGAAAGAAAAGGAAAAAAAAGATGAGACTCCCATTGGGGTGGTGAAAAATTTGGAAGGCGAGTCATTTAATCAACTGGTTTAGTACTTCCTTCTGTTTTAATAGGAGAGGTTTGAATATTTGTAATTTGAGAAAATTAAATTTAGTATGATGGCTGAAGTGGATATGGAGATTTCCCCCAAATGAACTTTGGCACCAAATCATTTAAAGTTTGTATGGGAAGAGAAGGAAGGATGGTTCACAAGAGAACTTAAAAGAAATTGCCGTATCCCTTGGTGGAGGACATAATAAACCAACATTATAATATAAGAATTCTCCAATACCCGGCTTGGTAATTGTAATAAACTTGTTTCAGGAAGGACAGGTGGCTGGTCGTGCATTCATTGATGTAGATTTCCTTCCTTTTCTGTCCTCACATCTGTCAGTCATTGAGGTTTGGAAGAGGATACAGGTCGTGGAAATTTTTGACAAGGAGGAACCAAATGTAGGAGCGTAATGAATTTTGTTGTCTTTTGGAGCTGTTGAATGGATGTAGCCTTATGCGAGGAGAAGATAAAAGAAGGCAGACACTTGAAAGTTGAATCATTGGAAGAGTTTTCTGTAAAGTCACTAATCACAAGGTTAACGGGTACCAATTCCTTGCTACTGAAACTCAGCTATATCAATGTGCAGTTTAAGGGCCAGAAAAAAAAAAGGTAAAGTTCTCGTGTTGGTCGGTTCTGAAGGTGCTAAATACAGTTGAAGATCACAAAGAAGATGTTGATTTATGACCTTGCTACCAGGTTGGTACCCACTGTGTACGGAAGCAAATGAAAACACATAGTCATCTACTGCTTTTTTGTTCTTAGAGTATGAAGTCTTGGGAGACCCTCCTTAGCTTCAATGTTTATTAGGTACTTTTTCTGTGTAAAGTATAAAACAATGCTGCTATTGAGTGGATATAATTTTGGAGGGAAGGTTAGGCATAATTTTAAAGGGCGGACTAAGGTTCATTGGGATAATGCAATTCAAGCATGTATTGGTGGCTTTGGCTAGAAAGAAGCTATTGGATTTACAGTGATTGGGGTAGAGTTTGGGAAAGGAGTTCATGATGTGGCCATGCTGAGCTACAATAATGGAAAAAGAGCCTAACAATGCTAGGTTAGTCGGTATTGTGTGTGTCATGATGTTATTAGGATCTCATTTAGTTCTATGTGGTCCTGGCCTGTAAATGGACCTTTACAAGCCTATACCATGACTAATGCCTGAGTTGGTTGGGATTATTATGCATGTAACCTGCTATATGAGGAAAATAAAAGCAACCGTTAGACATGATGGTGTGAAAAATGTCCATAACATTTTGGGATTTAGTCAGACATTTTACCTTCATGCAGTACTCTTTTTGAATGAGTTTTGTAATTATGACTTGATGCAAATATGTGACAAATGGGAGTCCTTTTTGTTTCCCTTGATGTGGGAAGAATAATAATATAATATGTTATTTTGTTAATTAATTTAGTCATGTTATTTGTTTTGGGTTAATTAGTTTCATTAATATGTTAATTAGTGTTTTAAACTTGATAAGTTATTTTCATTTCTTGTAAGGCTAGGGCTACAAATAGTCACCTTGATTTTGAATTCACCACCACCTTAGCTTGGTGGGGATATTTCATCTTCTATATTATATATATAAATATTCTCAGTTAATGAAAGTTTGAGTGAAGTTCCACTTAAATCTATTTATATCAGTTTACAATTTCTTTATTTTGAATGGAAAAAAATATCCTATTAATTGTCAGACTTGGCATAAAAACAATGCATAAGTGGAATATAATCGTATTGTTTTTCTAAATGGATGATACTTCTCTTATTTCAACGAAATTTTTCTTGAATGGTATGCTCGTTGGATTAGCCCAGCTGCGCTCATTAAAATCTGATAGAATGTTCAACTTCAAAGTTGTAGGGTCTTTCTTTTCTTCTCAAAGTCCAGTTAGTCAAGGGCATTTCTAATTCTACCTATTCTTCTAGCTTCTTTGACTGGAAATTCAATGCTGGTATTGATCTAAGTTTTGCCTAGGAATAGCAAATTTTTTTTATTCTTATACTTTTGTGGTCTTTTTCAGGTTGAAAAAGCCTTCAGAGAAGGAACAGCACGCCAAAATGCACATAGCATCTTTGTTTGTCTTGCTCTAAAATTACTGGAAGAACGAGTTCACATAGCATGCAAAGAAATCATTACTCTAGAAAAACAGGTTTCATTGCAAGCTATATTATTATTCAGAAGTTTGGTTACAAGAATTAAGATCTCTCTTTACTGCTGACCTTCATGAATTTTGCTGCAGATGAAACTTCTTGAAGAAGAAGAGAAGGAAAAGCGTGAAGAAAAAGAACGCAAAGAGCGCAAAAGGACAAAAGAAAGAGAGAAGAAGCTCCGAAGAAAAGAGAGATTAAAAGGAAAGGAAAAGGATAAAAATAAGATAAGTTCTGAATCAGCTGAAGTATGTGCTCATTCTGATGTTTTGGAGGACTTGTCCCCATATGTCTTGGAACCAACTTCCAATTCAGTCGGTGAAGCATATGATGTTAGCATGCCTAAATCTTCTGATGCTCTGGATGAGCAATTTTTAACTGAATCCATTATTTCAGAAGTGCAAAATTCATATGATGATAGCTTTGATGGGAAACTTACAGATGAGAATGGAAATGAGTCTTTCATAGTTGATCAATCAAAATTTTCTCGCTGGAGGTTAAAATTTCCAAAAGAAGTTCAAGATCAGCCTTTCAAGTGGTCTGAGAGGCGCCGATTTACTGTTGTTTCAGAAAATGGGGCTCTGTTTAATAGATCTGAGCAAAGATATTATGGCGATGGTTTGGAGAATCCTTCTAGGAGTATGAATGGATCGAACCGGAAATTAAGAACAAATTCATTGAAGGCCTATGGTAGGCATGGCTCTAAGTTTAACGAGAAGTCTCACTCTTCCACCAACCGGGTGTCTTATGATTATCGTTCCTGCATCTGTAACCAAAATAATGAATTTAACAAAAAGGTAGAGCCATTTGTTTCTTCTGTTAGAGTCCGAGATGCCAAATCTGTGAGCAAGTCAGAATCTTCATTTGATATGTCCAAGCAAAGTTTTCGTTCTAACAAGTTCAGTTATGGAGATCATTCTCGGGATAACGGAAGGCTGAAAAACAAAGCTGCTTTATTAAACACTTCTCCTAGTAAAGATTTTGTTTATTCAAAGAAAGTTTGGGAGCCAATGGAATCACAGAAGAAATATCCTAGAAGTAACTCAGACTCAAATGTCGCATTGAAGGCTTCAACTTTCAAGTTTGGTGTGGAACCTGATTATGACCTTGTGAAGTCAAGGCATGACGTATGCAGTGGTGAAGTTAGTGTAACTTTGGGTAAAGTTGATCAAGAGGAGAGTAATTCGCCCGAATCAACTTCTGGTATTTCATCATATGAAGTCTTCCAAAATGGACTTCCTATTGAATCGAAGGATCACAAAAACGTAGAAGAAGATGCCTGTGAGGAGGTAACCCAGTGTTCTGTAAATTCAACGTTAAGGAAAACATTGACATCCAGTGGGACGAGTAACCAAGTAGGAACGTGCTCTTTTAGTTCTGATAACTGCTCATCATGCCTAAGTGAAGGAGATAGTAATACTATCTGCTCAAACCATGGAAATCTGGAATCCTCATCCACATCAGACTCAGAAGATGCTAGCCATCAATCAGAAGGAAAAGAATCTTCAGCATCCATTCACAATGGCTTCACTGAACATCATGAGATACGAATGGATAAAGTAACTGGAGGTGACACCATGGGAAGCAGGATTCATTCCGGTCTTTCGCAAGATAACGAGGGATGTAAAGTTAAAGGAAATGTACCGAAAACAGTTCCCCAGAACTTTGAAGCAGGATTCTCTGCTGTCAGTTTGGATTCCCCATGTCAAGTGACACTTCCTTCAATCCAGAACCAAAATATTCACTTTCCAGTGTTTCAGGTTCCTCCATCAATGGGTTATTACCATCAAAATTCAGTTTCATGGCCAGCAGCTGCTCATGCGAATGGAATAATGCCTTTCTCCTATTCAAATCACTGTCTATATGCCAATCCTCTTGGATATGGTTTAAATGGAAACCCACGCTTCTGCATGCAATATGGCCATTTGCATCATCTAGCTACTCCCGTCTTCAACCCTAGCCCGGTTCCTATTTATCAGCCAGCTGCTAAAGCCAGCAATGGTATATATGTTGAAGATAGAAATCACTCCAAATCTGGTGCAATGGCAGAAAGCTCAGATGTAGCTAATCCGGACGTTGTCGTTACCACTGGACTCCCATATGCACTCAGTTCACCACCAAGCAGAGATTGTAAGCAAAACGACACTTCTTCCAAATTGCAAAAGGATAGCTCAAGCTTTTCATTGTTCCATTTTGGAGGGCCTGTTGCACTTTCAACAGGAGGCAAATTAAATCTCATGCCTTCCAAGGAAGTCGATAATGGGGATTTTTCGAGAAATAATGAAGCGGATGTTGTTGACAATGGTCACGCTTTCAATAAGAAAGAAACCGCCATTGAAGAATACAACTTGTTTGCAGCAACCAATGGCATGAGGTTCTCGTTCTTTTGAATGGGAACAAGAAGATTTGAGGGGGCTGTTTTCGAATTTCTAGTCCCTATCTTCATATTAATTTTTTAATGGAATTTCACAGTACTTGCTACATAATAAGTTTTCTTGAAATCTCAATTTTACTTGTAAGTTTTTCTGTAGTTGATTGCTCTCAAATTTGTCTCATTATTTTTCCTGATGTAGAGAACAAAAAAAAAAAAAAGATGAAAGAGTGCCATCGTGTTTGAAAGTTTTCGAAATGAGGTGAGTTTTTCTATCGACCAAGAATATATTGATATCAAAATTTTGCTGCCCATATTTGCTTGGAACTGTCATTCATCTTCGACATTTTCTTGCAGTTTTGAGCTATTCTCTGAATAGTTTTTGGACTTTGACTGGAAATTTGTGTGCATATATGATATATCTTTGATTGTGGCCTTTAGACATTTTGACTCACTTTTCACGTACCATATTCTGAAGTTGAATGCTTTTCACAACTTAGATTTACAGAGCAGAAGCGTAAATTATTCTTATTATTGGGATGAGAAACAG
>JAOANK020000083.1:1055580-1067403 GCA_026257165.2 Telfairia occidentalis
GCAAACTCACATACAAATGCGTAATGCCGATATGGTAAGGTTTATTGTTTTGTTTGTTTGTTTTAATATATATATATATATATATATATATATATATAGATATATATAATAAGTAATAAGTAATCAATTTCTGGCGGTTGCATATTGGTAACATGGAGAAACAAAAGATGACAATGGTTGCCGGTTCTAGTGTGGAGGCCTAATTTGATACTTTTGTTCTCGGCATATGAGAATTAGTCTGGATAAATCTAGTTCGCAGGATTTTATATTCAGAGCAGCAATCCTATGAGATTAAAATGTGAATTTGTGATAATAAAGCTATCACCATCGCTCAGAATCTTGTGTACTGTAATTGAAATGAGCATGTGGGGATTGGTAGATACTTATAAATAAATGATTTTCTTGTGGTATATCATACCAGGGAGAAAGTTGGTTGATGTGCTTATGAAGCGTTAAAGTAGTAGTAGCTTGTGATGAACTTGGAATGGGGGATTTCTACCTACCGGATTTTGGGGGAGGAGGGATGTTTACGTTTCAATTCTATGTAACTGTTGGCTCAATTTCGTAGGCCCTGTAAATGTTTTTTTAAATTGTTTTAAGTTCCTTTTAGATAGGATCACCCTCGTACCTTTTTTAATTCTAGTTTTCGTTTGTAGTTAGTATTCTAGCTGACCAATTCAATTATATTTGGGTATCTGGTCTTTTAGGATTTCTGGTTGTTGTTCTTTAGATTGGTGGATGTACCGTGACTTTTTCTAGAGTTTGAAAATAATATTACTTCAAGAAACCTATCGGCCCTGCATTCTAGCATTTTGTCTTGGTTCCCATCAAACGTATGTTTTCAATGAATGATGCTAATGCTCTGTTTGACGTCAAGAAAGTTGAAAAAATGATTTGAAATTTGAGAAATGATTTTACATTCATCGTCTTCTTTGGAGTGAAAAAGATTTGAAATGAATGTATTAAAATTTTGTTGTTTGGACGTTCACGGAAAAGAAAAGAAAAGAAATTATTAATATAGGTTTCTAATATTAATTTATTTGTTAAAATTAAAATTTGACAAGGTTAAATAAGTATTTTAACTAAAATCTTATGAAATCCTTCGAAATCCGGCCATTTTAGTCCATAAAATTTTGTGTAAAAATACGATTTAAAATCACGTAAGATTTCAAATCATGCACTTTCTTGTGATAACAAACAACAGAATTCATTTGAAATCCAAATTCCTCACATCCTAGGCTTCCAAACACAACCTATAGTTGTTTTGAGAAAAAGAAATAGATATTGAAATTCAGTCGATAGCTGGTAACAGTTTAGTGACTTTTAGGATTTTTACAAGGTTTCTTGCTTCTATGTTGGTTCGTCCTGTCCAAAGAAATTTCTAACCAGTGTATTTCTATTCTTAACAATTGGGGCACCTTTTTGTTAGCTTCTTGGCTGCTTGAGGCATGACTCTATCTTCCTCTTTTATTTAGTTGCTTTTCAATAGTATATTGGTTTCTTATCAAGAAAAGGTGAGACATTTTGTTATTCCATTTACAGACGTGCCTTGTTGGAGCTGGTCCTGACTGGAAGCACACAGCTTTGGAAGCAGTAACCATAGTTCTAGATCTTCCTCCACCACAACCTGGCTCTATGTTATCCATTACTTCAGTAGACCGTGTTGCAGCTTCAGATCCTAAGTCAGCACTGGCTTTACAGAGATTGGTGCAAGCTGCAGTAAGCATCTGCTTTTAATATTGCCGGTTGCTTTTGTATTGTACTTGGTTTTTACAAATAAAACTGCTATAAATTTATTGCTTTTATGTTGATGATATTAAATTGATTCCTGCAGGTGTGGTTTCTTGGAGAGAATGCAAATTATGCTGCATCTGAGTATGCTTGGGAATCAGCAACCCCTCCTGGTACAGCATTGATGATGTTAGATGCGGACAAAATGGTTGCTGCAGCTGGCTCTCGCAATCCTACACTGGCTGGTGCATTGACTCGTCTTCAGAGGAGTGCCTTCAGTGGAAGCTGGGAGGTATTGCTCTCCCCTGTTGGTTATTCAGAAAGGTTTTTCACTAATATTACTTTGGTATTGGCTGATTTAATAAATGTGACTCAACACTCTCCATCAAAGTGGAACTCTACTGCACAACTAGATTGAGGGTGGAAGTTGGGAAATAAGTTGAGCACTATTTTGCTTTTGAGAATTGATATTTTGTTCAATGTGTTCTGCTTCATATGACTAATTATATTTAAATTAATACTTTTAGTACTAAAAAAAACTATATGAATAAAGATTTGAGTACGAAGAAGGATCTGATGGGACACAGCAATAGAAGAATAAAAAAGCCACTGAAAACTGAAAAGAACCGCTATACAACTCTATATGTATACCCGCAATGATTTGTGGCCAAAATGTTAGGAAGATTGTTAAATTCAGAATGTATATTGCTCTAGATCTGCTTCATTTTAAGTCCTATATCATCAAGGTTCTCTTTTATTTATTTTTAGCCAAATATCCTATAAAGTAGGTACTGTTCCAAGGACTCCCAACCTGCCAATGAGAATTACCCCTGCGCAGCATGTGTTTGTTTTTGGTATATGCAGCATTCCATATGTTCGATCATCAATGGCATAGGTTTAACTATTAGGCCTATATTTAAATTGTTAGGCTTTAACATAAAACTTTTTGGATGATTCAGATTCGTCTAATTGCTGCTCAAGCTCTTACAACAGTGGCAATCAGGTCCGGTGAGCCATATAGGCTACAGATTTTTGACTTCTTACATTCTTTAGCCCAAGGTGGTGTACAGTCCCAATTTTCAGAGATGCACCTTAGTAATGGTGAAGATCAAGGGGCCAGTGGTACTGGCCTTGGAGTTTTAATAAGTCCAATGATAAAGGTGCTCGATGAAATGTATCAAGCCCAAGATGATTTGATCAAGTATGAGCTCAAATTCTTCCCTCCTGTTCTTTCTCAAGGTTTTTTCTTTAAATTTCTCATTTCTATCACGAGCACTGATGAAATGTTCCTGCATGAACAGAGAAATACGCAACCATGACAATGCTAAAAAAGAATGGACGGATGAGGAACTTAAGAAGCTATACGAGACCCATGAAAGATTATTGGATCTTGTTTCACTTTTTTGTTATGTTCCTAGAGCAAAGTACCTACCTTTGGGGCCAATTAGGTAATTCTTATCTTCCATTTTTCTTTTGTCTATTGTCCTTCTATTATCTTAGATTAACCAATATCAGATAACGTCTTAAAGTTTCTTCCCTAAGCAAGGTTTCTTTTGTTGTTTTGTTAATAAACACTCTCATTTTTCTTAGTATTCTCTTACATCTTTGAGTTGATTTTCTAGTTCTCTCTATTTAGACTAATTAGGAATCTGAGACCATAAACCATATTTCCATCTACATCAGTTTACCTGTATGTTATTATTTTCCGGTTGATTAATGAAAAATTTACCTTCTGAATGTTTTGTCTTATATCCTGATCAGTTTATGATCAGGATTCTATCTAGGTGGCATCCAATCTAGAGATTGATATATATATATATATATATATATAATATGTACAGTAATGAATAAGTGAATCAACTTTTTTTGGTTGGGTGTGTACTTGGAAGGAGGGATTTTATGGATTTATTTGGATGGCCAAATGAGACTTGGGACAAAATGGATGAGAAAGCAAGAGAGAGATGGGGATTCAGGAAACTAAATTTTGAAGAAGTTTTTTATTATGTGAATTGGGATTTTATGGTTGTGTTCTGGTGGCCAAGTGGTTTAGGACCTTAGGTAGGGAAGTTGGAAATTTTTCATTTCCATTGTCGTCCTTTCCAATGTTTTTATATCAAAAGGTGATATATTTCATGGACTTCAGGTCTCCTCCAATCATGCGGTGTAACTTATTAAATATGATAAAACATAAGCCTTGCAGTCCTGGAAAATCAGCTTATTATGCACTTGAGAAAATAACCTAACACTTGAATTCAAAATAAGCAACAAAATAAACTAAAAGTAATTTTCTACTTCAAATAAAATGATGTCTAGTTGTGCTGATTATTTCTAAGGTTTATTTTGGCTCTTTTTCCTATTCATTTAAATGAATAAACAAATGAAAGTTGACTTTTTAGCACATGGAAATGAAGTAGCTGCATTTGTCCTGTACTAGCCACGTCAATTTTATTATTTGAAACTTGCTTTGATTTGAAATTGGCAGTGCAAAGCTGATTGACATCTATCGGACACGACACAATATAAGTGCCTCAACTGGTTTGAGTGATCCAGCTGTTGCAACCGGCATTTCTGACCTTATTTATGAATCAAAACCTGCAACTGTTGAGCCAGATGCTCTTGATGATGACTTAGTGAATGCTTGGGCAGCAAATCTTGGTGATGATGGACTGTTGGGAAGCAGTGCACCGGCAATGAGCAGAGTATGTTATTAAGGATGCTAGTAAAATTATTATCTTCTACTTCATGCACTAATTGTTCTTTTGATGCTTATGCTTCTGTTAATTGTCAAGATTTTATTATCTTTATCATGTACCCATTCCCTAAATGCTTTTGAGAGATGCTCCATTTATGTGTTTCTTGCATTAGATCCTAAAACATTTTGATTCTGGTATATGAAAGTGGTGAGGAAATTTCTCAGAATAAGTTTAGGCTTTAAGTGAGTTCGTTTCTTCCAAAACAAGATAGTGATAATAAAAATCATGAAACACCAAACCGACCTCTGTAGTTAATGTCCAGCTTTCTACCATTGAATGTCTACTAGTAATAATTTCACAAAATTAAATGCTTTTTTTATTGCTGTAAGAGAGATTATGCGTTGAATTGCTAATCAAGACTAGGGTTTTCCCCCCTATTTTTTTAGAAGGATGGATTTGAAGGTGCTTGTTCAAGTTCGTTCAAACATTTTTGTTCTGAGTGGCCTTTTGTTTTTATGAAAAGAAATTTATTGCATCTTTACTTTCCATTAGGTTAATGAATTTCTTGCTGGTGCTGGAACTGATGCTCCCGATGTTGATGATGAGAATGTTGTCTCTAGGCCATCAGTTAGTTATGATGACATGTGGGCAAAGACTCTCTTAGAGACTTCTGAACTAGAGGTAATATAGTTTACTTCTCCATGTAGTAGGTAGAGTTTGCACTTTGGTGAGTGTAGGATTGACGGTTTGTAGTGATGTTTGACTATGTTGAATTTCAGGAAGATGATGCAAGGTCATCTGGGACATCCTCTCCTGAGTCAACAGGCTCAGTTGAAACTTCCATATCTTCTCACTTTGGTGGAATGAGCTATCCTTCATTGTTTAGTTCACGACCTTCCTACGGCGGTACCCAAATTTCGGTATGTCATACAATAAAATTTTCTTACACAACAAAAAAAAAATGGAAATGGAAGTTTTATTTCTTGTGGAAAAGTGGAAAAGAAAAAACTATACTGGATTACATCACAATTAGTCCTTTTTTGTTTTGAAGTTGGACCAAGTGTCTACAATATGAGTATTTTGTTATCTGATTAATTGCAATATTCCGCATGAGATCTCAACTGTGTCTGGTTAACTTTATCTGCCTGGGAGAGCCTTAACATTTATTAACTTAAATTTTACATTCCTAATTTCGACTGCCATGTTTCTGCATTTCCCTTTACTTGCATTGTTGCTAACAGAGAGCCTTAACATTTATTAACTTAAACTTTACATTCCTAATTTCAACGGCCATGTTTCTGCATTTCCCTTTAGTATTTTAGTTTTGACAACTTGCATTGTTGCTATTTAAACGTTTTGTTTGTGGCGCGTATTAATGATGATCTCCAGGAAAGATCAGCAGCGAGCAGGTTTAGCAATCCAGCAATACACGGGGGTTTGGATTCTCCGGTTAGAGACCTGTTTCTTGTATGTATCTAGTTTTTTGTCAAATAGTTTCTGCTTATAGTCGAACTCTTCATGCTTCTCAGATTAGTGAAGATCCCCCTCCGTACTCACCTCCTGGCTTGCAAAGGTATGAATCATTTGAGAACCCCTTAGCAGGGCGTGGTTCTCAGAGTTTTGGATCTCAAGAGGAGCGTGTCTCTTCTGGAAATACACAGCATGGATCCGCTCTTTATGACTTCACTGCTGGTGGTGATGATGAGGTAACCTGTCCTTTAATATCATTGTGTGGTTTCTTTTTGCTTTTCATTATTTTTATCTCAACTTTTCATTATTAATTAATGACATTTGGAACTTCGAAGGGAGGGCCTTGGGATGATAAGGCTTTGGGATGTTTGGGTGAAGTTTCAAAGTTTCGAAAAGCCTTTGGTTGAAAAGCATGGTTAATGAAAACCCTTAGAATCTCATGCCACTGGCGTTGGGGTGCATGAAGCCTCCTTGTGGACTAGTAGGGTGGGTGGTGCCTGATACAACTGGATAAAAGTAAGACAAAAAGATATTTAAACTTGATGGGCTAAAATAGGATTGAAACCTATAATTAACAACATAATAACTACAAAAATAAGTTTTATGAACTTTGGAAAAATAAAAAGATTTCAAGATTGTAGTTTTGCCTTTCCCTCCTCCAGTAAGTGAAAATTTGATCCAATGAATCAAGTCCATGGCTCCTGACCACGTAAGATTTTGTAAGTGAGACTACTTTTTTTTGGAGGCGGGCGTGAGCCAAGCTTAGACTTGACCTCCATTCCTTACCGAGCTTGATCCATGACGACCTTGGGGGTGGGGGGGTTGAGGGGGGTCAAACACATAGTGTTTACAGACGATAAGAGATGAATGGCCAAATAGGGCTAGTTGGCTTTAGAACTACACTGAGGTTGACGAAAACTACCATACTTGAAAATTCTTGATAAAAAACTTAAATCTACATTGTAAGAAATAAGTTTTGTAAACTTAAAGCTATATACTAATTAAAGCTACTTATACATATATATGCACACATAAAAAAGATAAAAAAATGTCTACACGAGAATATTAGTTGAACAACAAATTTACAGGGGATGTTTAAAATATTAACCAATAAAAAAATGTGTATATACAATAGGATATAAATTAAATATAAATAATATTAGCTTTACAATTTACAAAATGTTATGATGCTCTATGTTTAGGAAAAATGATAGGCCTTTCGATGTAAGCGTCTTTTTAACCTAGTTATATGAGTGATAAAGTTAAAGGTATATTCTGGACGTTCGTAAGCCTAGAACAAACAAATAATTATACCTAACAAAACTCTAAAGCTTTCCACTCAAGCAGAAACCTATCTTTTTGGTTACTAAAGGTTTCATTTTTCATAGAGAATACATAGTTTTCTTTTCTCGTGTAATTGCTTATATTGGTTTTACTTTTTCGCCTTGGAGGTTTGTCTTCCTTGTTAAGATGTCTACTGTCATCTGTTCTTAAATCTGGTGATTTTCTTAGCTGGCGCATTTATTTTAACTATTGTTTCTTACCTTTTTCAGTTAAGTTTAACAGCTGGTGAAGAAGTTGAGATTGAGTACGAAGTAGATGGCTGGTTTTATGTGAGTATCATCGAAGCAGAGACTTTTTGGTTGAAGAAAACGCTTCTCAAATCTTTGCAGTTTCTATATGCACTCTTTAGAATCAAAGGATCTATATAGTTTATATAATTGGAGCATTTTACTAATATTCTTCATGCACGATAGTTTACATTTGCCATTATATCTTTAACTAAAAGGAGTATGGAAAGAAAGAGGCAAAAAGAGTTGTCTTGATTTATCTCCCAATGTGGACTAAAGAACTTATTAAAGAGCGTATTTGTGCTTGATTACTTGTTACCTGAAGGCAGCAATGCTACGAGATCTAATGTACTGTCATTACTGTTGCAGGTAAAAAAGAAACGCCCTGGGAGGGATGGTAAAATGGCAGGGCTGGTTCCCGTCCTCTACGTTAGTCAATAATGATTTCAAAGATGTGATCTTACCAGAGAGTTTTATTGGCCCTCTTTCCATGTGTCTTCATCGATGCATCCCGACATCACGACATGCTTTCGAAGTTCTTCTCCCTCTCCATTCCCCTGTTCACATAAGTCTCCCTCCATAAACTCTGCCACATTCCACATTTTCTTCAGCGGCGCCTCCATGATAGATCAATTGGTTCTGGAGCTTACTATTTTGATTGCTTGTTCTTTAACTCTGTTGCATCCATATAATGTGTGCTTTCGTATTCATCATTTTTGGTATGAATGTCGTGGCAACGAAGGCGTTATCCAACTATCTTTTCTTTTTATTGAGTTAGATTAGCATTGTCCTTTTTTGTTGCTTGAGTTTGAAATTGGTAGAAAACTGTGATAGTGTTCTTAAAACAGCGAGAAAAGTACTTTCTTTCTGCTTTTATCGATGTATTAGTGTATGTATTTTATTATATTCTATACATGTTGCCTTTAGATCTAAAGTGAACTCTTCTGTTATATTTCTCTTCCAGTGGAGTATAACCGGCAGGCCAGGGAGAATGGCAAACAAGCATCTTTATTTGCAGGCAATCGTATTTGTATTTCACATTGCATGTAAAAGTGGGATTAATGAAACAGTGAGCCATAGATGCTTGTTTGCCACGACATTTAGATTGATTTTGTTAACTGAGGGCCTTTTTCTGAAAGAAGTTTGATAGAGTTAAGCAAAATTCATGATTAGGGCCTCGTTTATTTATTAGGGATTGAAATGTGAAGAATTAAAATGAAAATCAATAAAAAAAATAAGAATTGTATTTCTTCGATATTATTTATTAGTTCTTTGGAATCAAAATTAAAAATTAATTTATGTTGTTTACTCGACATTTTTTTATATTAATTTTCTTTTCTATTTTTTATTTCCTAGTAATAATATTATTATATTGAAAATAAACAAATAAGAAAAAAAAAATTGGAAAAAAAAAACCAATTTTTTTTTTAAAATTATGTATGTGATATTAAAACTATCTCCAACTAATTTTCACTTAAATTTATCTCTTCCTTTCTCTTTCCATAGCCCCCCATTTCCCCCATACTCTCTTCTACCTCTCTCCCAACTCTCCTAAATCTGAAAGAGGTCATGATTCTTCCCTAACAACGCTCTCCCACATTTTTCCTAATCTGTCTTTCCTTCTTCCACAAGGCAAGATAAGTTTAATTTACTTTCATTCTTTCTTTCTCCACTGTCTTTTTTCTCTTTTCATTCCTCCATGTCTCACATATTATTCTCCTCTTTCGCTCTCCCTCTCCATGTTCTCTTCCCCTCTTTCAACTCTTCCACTCAACCATTTGATACAAATTTTAGAGGGAAGTGAGCATTTTTTTTGCTTTTTCTACTGGTTTTTTTTTCTCTATATAAGGAAGCTCTCCATAAATTCAAAATGAGGAGAAAACAAGGATCCATTAAAAACTTCTTTCAAAGGCCTCAAAGAAAATCTCATTCTCTCCTCACAATCTATCATATTTTTTTATCCCAGTATGGAAGCTTTCCTCACCTTCCTATAATTCACATAGACCCTCTTTACTTATTAAGAATTGAAATGAAAATCATTTGGAACAAAATCAATTGGAATGAAAATTGTATTCTTTTAATGTTATTTATTAGGAGTTGTTTGGAATCGGAATCAGAAATTAATTCATATTGTGTACTTTTGTTGGAATCAGAATAAGATATATTATGATTACCAGAATACTTTTTTGTATTTCTAATCAATTAAAAATGATAAAAAAAATTTCAAGTCTTACTTTATATTATATTATTTAATAATAATAAATTTTATCTTTATAATTTATTTGATATTAAATAATAACTAATTAAAATAAATTTACATAAACCTAAAAAAAAATGATATATATTTTTATTATTAGAAAGAAAGTATTATTCAATTTTATTGCTATATTATTTAATAATAATAAACTATATCTTATCAGTTTAATTTAGAATTAAATAATTAAAAGCAATATAGATATTTAGATACACATGCTAAATAAAAAAAAAATAAGTGTGTATAAATAATAATAAAAAATATATATATTAAAAACATATAATTTTTAAATTACTAACTAAAATATATATATATATTGAAAAAAGTATTAAAAAATTGTGATGTTTTCAAAGAATCTTAAAACTTGTGAGATAAATGAGAGAGATGATAAAAAAGTAAAATAACTAAGGAAAATAGTGTGGGTCTCACATATAAGTAATGAGAATAAGATCAAAATCGAACATCTTTCTGGAGCTAATTGGATTGCTCTTTTTTTTAATGAAATTTCTAAATTTAGGGTGAGTCCCACTTTTTATTTTCATTTCTTAAACTCTGGTAAACACTATAAAAAAAATAATAAAATTTTTATTCTCATTTCATTTGAGGGTAAGTAAACAAGGCCTTAGAGGAGGAGGAGAATTATCGATTTTCCCTCACCAATATTAGAGAAATTTACTCCAAAATCTCAAAATAAATCTATTTTTCTCTCTGCTAACTTCCATTATCCTCGACCTTATTTCTAAGAAAAAAAAAGATGGGATGTCTGTATTCATTTAAAATAAAAATTGAATTAAATAATATAAAAAGGATAAATAAGTAAATAAGTAAAATGATTAATACAATTAGAATTAGGAAAAAGATTAAGACCCAGACTGACAATTGCTTTATATATTAACGGTCATATGCTATATTTGGCTAAAATTAAAGTGAAAAATGAAAATGTAATGTTTTTTTTTAATAATTTTGATGGGTATTTAAATTAAGACAAACAATCAAAAAAAAAATTAATTAAAAAAACTAATATAATAAAAAAATCAGACATATATATTTTTAATAGAAATCGCCCAATTGAGAACTTCTAATAAATTAATGACAAAATTAAAAAAATGTTAAAGATTAAGGAGGAAACTGACAATTACTTAATATATTATGGGTCATCTATATATTTAGCTAAAATTAAACTGAACAGTAAAAGTATAAAATTTATTTTTTTATATTTATTTAATTTTAATTGAAGGAAACTAAAATAATAAATAAAAGGATTATAAACTAATTTAGAAAATGAGAAAGGAAAAAATGGAAAGAGAAAATTTGTCATTTATTGTGTCTTTTATATATAGTTAGATATAGATATAGACGATTTAGGGATACATTTAGAATTAGGAAAAATATTAAGAACCAAACTGGCAATTGTTAAATATATTATGGTAAATATTTAGTTAAAACTAAAGTGAAAAATGAAAATGTAAAATTTATTTTTAATTTTAATAGTTATTTAGTTTAAGGTAACTAAAATAATAAATAAAAACTGCAAATCAATTTTAAAAATGAGAAAGTATAGATTTTTAATACATATGTGAATAATTTGAAATTTTAATATATGTAATAAAAAATACTTTCATTTTCTAACTTACGAGAATTTATGATTGCAAAATGAAAATATTAAATTTATATTTTATTTTGATATTTTATTTAATATGATGAAATCAAAATAATATACCATGAATTTAAAAGATGGATAATATGGAAAGAAAGTTTTCCATCTATAGCCTCATTTATATACCGTAAGTGTTTTGGTAAAATAAATCTTGGTAAAAGAAAAAGTTAAATTGAAGAATCTAGTGTTAGGTTGAAAGAGATGGGGTTGAATCCCTCCAAGCACTTGTTCACCTACAAGAGATGCTTGACACCGGTGTGGGGCCTGAAGGAATCGAATTCTCAGCGGAAGCGGTTGAACGTTTAATGCATTCAAAGATGAATTTGAGTAGGAAATATGTTTTACAGAAACCAAAAATACAGAGAGAATGAAATACCTTTGAAGAACCGTTCTTCAATCTTCGTGCGTATTGTGTATCACGAACACTACCAATTGGGATACCCGTTA